>JBANCV010000410.1:0-36075 GCA_037040105.1 Amiota albilabris | reverse complement strand
TTCGTACGTCATATTGTCTCATATGCTGTAATATATAAGCAATGTTACGGACTTCTTCATCAAAATATTGAAAGTCATGATTGAATTGAAATCGTAAGTTTTCATCAGGGTAAATAAATCTTTCCATATCGAACTTAAGATAAAACATTTGATATCCATGGCTAACGGAAACTTTTGCATGATCTTCAACGTCAAAATCATTATGAACTAAAAGATCTAAGAGTGCCCATAGAACCAATATTTCGGGGATTCCCTCTGGTGGTACTATCATCTCGTAGTTCTTGATCAATTTACAGGCATCTTCATATTCGCCATCGTAAATTTTTTTTATAATTGTATCGAAAACCATTGAGTTGGTATTTGAATTCATTTCGTTCCCTTCTATTGATGGAAAAAAAATTAGTATATTTTTAACTGGACTTGCTCACAGTTTAAATAAACTTAGTTGATAAAAAAATAATAGCTTACTTGATTAGGGAAGTTAAAAAAATTCAGTTTAAAAATCACTTTGTGTAAAAGTGATAACTGTTCTAACTTCTCCTATCATACAATATACAATAATATGAAATTACGAGGGGTACTATTTATATTTTGGGTTGAGGCAACACTAATCTGAATAGCTAAAATCTGGCAAAACCATAATAAAAAAATGAATTGATAATGCCAGATGGTCATGTGGCAAATCGTAGGATAGAGGCATCCTTGCACATTAGTTCCACTTCAATACATTCGATATTGCATGAACACTTAGTTGCACTCATTGAATACCACATAATTTATCAATAGCTCAAAAAAGGCTCGCATCGATTGGTGTAAGGAATTGCTTAAAAAATTCAAACATGGTGCTGCAAAAGACGTGAAAAAAAGTCGTGACAGGTAATGAAGCATTGATATATGCGTATTTACCGGAAACATTACATCAATCGACCTTGTGGATGTTCCAAGACGAGCCAAGTGCAACTAAAGTTGTTCGTGCTCAAAGCACAGCGATGTAAATCGTCGACTGGTTCTTCAGCCCAATGGGTCATGTGACCACTGTTCCAATTCTGAGTGGTACCCGATTGTTTGTCTTCAGAGAAATAAGCAAAACCAACCGCCAAAGATGAATCATTATTGATGATGAAACATGAAATCATCGCATTGATGACTCATCTTCCGTACAGTCTTGATTTGGCAAACAATGACTTCTTGTTCCCGAATATCAAAGGTAAACTACGTGGTCAACGATTTACGAGCGCCGAAGAAACAGTTGAAGCGTTAAAAATCCATGTTTTGGAAGTGTCTCAAGAGGAATGGACAAACTGCTATGGCAAATGGTTTGAACGAATGGAAAATTGCATTGATCATCATGGTGAATATTTTGAAAAACAATAAAGTCGTTTTCATTTAAAAAAATGCTTGTTATTATTTGCCATTTCTGACATAAAAAAAAGTACCCCTCGTATTAATATATTTTACCAAGGATTACATTGTCCCAGACTTGGTATAAACGTCAAACCGCATCTATAGTAACAATTTTCTATGAACAAGTTGAGTAAATGCAACTTAAACCGAAATTCAATATATGTAGCATGTGCATATATCTCGTTTAAGACAATCAGGAAATTAGTCACCAGTGAGTAATCTCCGGTGAATCGATGTATAGGAGGTGTTTTTGAAAAGAACAAGAACCCATAGAAGTCTGACGTTGATTCAATTTATTGCAGTGGAATTTTTAATATCATAAACTCACTTTTACTTCTACATATGTATGTGGGTAAGCTAAATAAAGTTTTAGTAATATTGATTTTGGACTCTGAAATTCATTCACATTTAGTTCATTGTAAATGAAATATTTCCACAATTTGACAAATTTAGCATCAAAACGCTCCTTCACACTCAACCCCTAATTATGTCAAATCAATCTAAATGGATCCCCCGATGCTTTCCATATGCCATACGCCATATGCTAAATGACTAGTTTGAAAATGATGATAATTCATTTACACTAAGTGTGTGTGTTGTCCCACTCCACTCATACCTCCACTCATACCTCCACTCATACCTCCAGCCATACACGCATCCACATCCACACCCACCCACAACAATAGCACTTAATATTGTTCTATTGTATTGCACAAAAATAAGGTAGAGAATCATAAATGTATCTTAAGGCGATTGGCAATGTTTTCATGGTAACGCTGGCTGTGGCCTATATTTGTTGTAACTGTTGTCATATTTCGACAAAATTCAATTATAAAATTTTCTATTAACTTAAAAGCTTCTCATATTTATTTAATTTATCATTGTGTGTGTGTGTGTGTGTGTGTGTGTGTGCGTGTATGTATATATATTAGTTAGTTGCATGGGCATTTATCATTGTTAGACAGACATATGGACAGTTGGACAGACATTCATTCATTCATTCAGTCATTTATTTAGTCAGTTATTCGAACATTGTGATGCAGCAAATAGCAAACATTTTATTTACTAAAAATATCTATATTTGTACATATGTGTCTACATGTATGCATGTACATGTATGTATCTTTTGTATTTGTTACTGTTTAAAAACATTTGACTGTCTGTCTCTCAGTCTTTCTGTAGGCTTGTCCTTCTGTTCTTTTGAATATTGTAAGTAGAATCTTTGAATGAATTCCATACTGTGCTGTGGCCCACATACACACACACACACACACACACACACACTTATGTATTGTGTTTATTTACAACATACGTTATCTGTATATGTAGCCATGCACTTATTTATATATATTAAAGTGCCCTCATTTTAGTCATTATTATTATTATAGTTGTTGTTGTTATTAGCCTGGATAGCTATGATTCTTGTATTTGGTCTTCTTGTTCTTATTATTTCTGATTGAAAATGTTTTAAGGTCAAATTAAAATCGATCTACTTAAATTTTTAACAAAAACGCATTATTCCATTAGAGAATGCAACACACGACATACACATGCATAAGAAGGATATGAAATGCAACCGCAAGCAACTGACCAATCATCCAATCAACCATCCAACTAAACAACCATCGAACCAACAAAAATTGTTCATTACTTTGCTGTTGCTGTTGCTGATGCTCGACAGAGCTATTAGCCAAGTTAAAGTTGAAATGATTTATTGACGCATTTCCTCCATATCCATATTCATATTCATATCCAGAGCCATCGCCATCTCCATCTCCATTTCCATCTCCATTTTCAATGAAACCAACCTCTTCAATATTTGCCTTCTATTCTAAGAATTTCTTCTCACTTCTTGGAGTTTCCCCAATTTGACAATTTGACTTTTGAATATTCTATTATTGTATATATTTCTATATTTTCGATAATATTGTATTATTATTATTATTATTATTATTATTGTATTAATTTTTCAATTTAGTCATTTACATTAATTTTATAACCATTTTATGTACATGTACATACATGTGTCTGATGCCGGACAAACAAAGTGAAAATAATATAAAAACCAGAAAGAAGGGTATTTTGGACTATGCAGAAGATGTAATACTCTTTACGCAGCCCCTAGAAAACATGTTTTGTATAGGAGCTATACGATCCAGTTATCTTAGAATCTTGAAATTTGCATGGTTAATGAATATGAATCAGACACTTATTGTGTCCAAATTGATAGTATAAAAACAAAAAAGTTTTTCTAATAAGAACATGAATTTGATTTCGGGACTTTTATGGAAGGTACTACTCCTGATAGTCCGAGGGTCTTAAAATTTTAGTGATTAATGTATTTGGGTCAAACACTTCCAGTTTTCAAATTTCATTTCAATAGCCCAAAAGAAAAAAGAACTAATTCGCGTACAGACGGACAGACGGACAGACGAACAGACGGACATGGCTAAATTAAATTGTCTTATCGAGCTGATTACAAATATTGTATATATAGTTTATATGGCCTGCGATGTCTCCTTCTGTGTGTTACAAACTGCATGACAAACTTATTATACTATTCACTTCCGTGCAGAGTATAAAAATACTAGATTTGAATATAGAAATATGTCTGCAAATTCAGTCTAAGACACGAAATTTTAACAAAAATTATGGCATAAATTAAGTACTTCGTTCACTCATGTGAATTTATTAGAACATGTATACAGATGTGATAAAAAATTGCCATTTCAAAACGAATATGCTTATTCAACATAATGCATCCATATATCTACGAACACTTAACGTTAAATAAGCGTACACCAGGAATGTGCTGTGAAGATATGAAAATGATAGAACCGCCCGGTCCAAAGTCAATGAAAAATGTTTAGTCCTTCACCATGAAAGATATAGGTATGTGCATAATTAAGAGTATGTAAATAATTTTAACTTAACTTTAACAACCATAAAGCCAAATGGTTTTAATTTGAATATATCGGAAAATACTTAAGTTTGAATGCTTTGCTTAGAAAAATTCTAAAAAAAATCCATACAAAAACACCCACAGTCAGGTAGGCAGACAGAAAGAAAAGCGTGACTTGATCGATTCTCCTAGGCATATTGATAATATATTCGATGGGTTACAAACATCCAAAGAAATTACAATAAAACAATAAAAAAAAAAAAAAGAAATTTAAATTAGAAATCATAAATCAAATCTAATTTAAGAAAACCCATTGTCCAGTGTGAATTAGACTCGCACATGAAGAGTTCCATATTATCGTGCAAGGTATGATGAAATTTGTTTCATATATTATATTTGAAGCTCATATTTTATTCTTTTTATAGAGCTTTAATTATTTTGACCCAAAATTTGATTTGTAATGGCAATACAAGTTATTTTTTGTACTTGCGAACTTGTATGGTGTTTATTAAAAAATAAAACCAAAAGAGAATTGTAAACAGTACGAGTACACTTCACCTCATCGGTGTGCCAATCGGGTTTTCATCCGATTACTACCCCTGCACCATAAATTGCTTCATTTTTCTGATCGCAAATTATGAGCTTAGTAGCAGAGCATAGCGCATCATAGTTGTTGTAAAAATTGTTGAGAAAACTTCGCACAGTGCACAGTGGATCATAAGTTTCTTGTATGGAGACCCTTCTAGTTTTTTAAATTTATTTTATTATTATAAATTGTCGTTTTAGCGCCAATTAAATTACACATTCTGTGAAAATTTTAACTGTCTACCTATTACGGTTCATGAGAAAGAGCACGGACGGACAAACGGACAGCGAAGGCTTAATAAAAGGGTTGGTACCGTTGGTACCCTTTGGGTACTGAATCCTAGCACTCATCTGTTGAATAGCCAATAATAGAAAAGTACTTATTAACTTTCATGATTAAGTATTTGGACTCTATCACTCTGAATTCCATATTCATGTTTCAGTGTTTATGGGTATGGGAAGTTGTTTTCAATTAATATAATAAAAAAGATGTGTCGAAGAGGCATCGTTCTCATAGTCGAAAAGCACTTCTTGCATTTTCCCATCATTCTTGTTCATTGTGGTATAGTAGTAATATAATTTGTTCAATAGATTTTCGCGCTTATTTAATTCAACAGTTTGTAGTTTGAAATTCGTATGTAAGTGTATGTAGTGGAGTATCCTTTAGCTAGATTGTATAATCCATTGGCCTCCATTTGCTACACTTTCGTACAGAATGGAATAGAATTGAGTGGAATGTAATGAAATAAAATCTTTAGACTTACATTATTATTTTGAAATTTCTGAAGGACACACACTAGTGGAGAAAGGAAGAATTTTCATGTATTATAAACATGTTGGCATTCATAACCCCAAGCAAACACTCACTCAACTTAACATTTAAAAACAGAACAGAATTCAACAACTTGGTTTAGTTTGGCTTGTCGTGGCTTGGCTGGGCTTTGCTTAGTTTGACCTGACCTGATGTGGCTTGATTTGTTCTAGTTTGGTTCTGTTTGGTTTGGTTTAAATACAAAATTTTGAACAAGTTTGCATGCGCATCGAAACGAAGCGAATTGAATCGAATCTCGAAACACTTCAAATGCAAACATAGCAAAAATATTGACGAATAAGTACCAAGTAGACAAGCGAGCCACTCATCGAATATATTTAACAAGATGGACAGATTGACAGACCGACAGATAGGCAGTTAGATAGATAGAAACGTATATATATGTTGTACGAATATGTACATATATGCAAGCATATAGAATATAGATAAAAACGAGCAAAGGATGAAACAAACTGTTAGGTTGGTTTATCTTTGGCTTGGTTTGGTTGGGTTTCATTTGGCATGGTTTGGTTTGGATTGGTTTAGTTTAGTTTTCTTTTACCATCGCGTAGTGGGATTCGGATTGCATTGGATTGGATTCAACCCAACTCGAGTTGGTTGGTTTTAATGCTAAATGAATGCAATTGAATATTCTCTTTTAGCCTTTAAGTAATTTCAAGTAAATACTCGTACTCGTTCAGATTCAACGTTAACGGCGACCAATGGCAGTGCTATGATAAGCATGTGAAGTGAACTGAGCTGGCTGGACGTTGGCAGGTCGCAGGATGTCATTCGGCCGGTCTTTTGGTCGCAAACGTTTTATTGAACAGTTTATAACAAATTATTACATTTGCATAAAATAAAAGCATATCATTTGCCAGAGCGCGCACTCACTCACACTCGCTTAAACGTACGCAAAACGATGGATGGATGGAAAGACCTTATCATTGATTTTGGTTTAGTTGGTGCGGTGCTATTTAGCAACCGTTCGCTCGCTCATATGCAGACAGCATACTAACAACTGACAAGAATTATCAATGAACGTACTTACTACTTATGTACAAAGTATAGTCCTATCCTCAAATGCAATCATTCTCCACTTATGTGGCCCCTTTGGATTGCAATGACGATAACAGATAATGAGTTTGAGACTGATTTAAATATTATCAGTATAGACCATGTCGTCCTGCCAGTAATTCAAATGCTCTCGCTTAAATCGTTATTATTTTGTGGAACACGAATCCAAATTCCAACCCAAATCAATACAGCAAACATCCACTTTAGTTCGTTAAGATCGCTTGCTACAATAGCCATAAATGACGCCGGATTACTACAACAGAGTTGGGATGTAGTTGCAACACAAAACAGTGATTCCAATCAAAAACACTGGTTGGGTCCGCTGTCATTTGACGATGTGAAAACTGACTAAGTTGTTTCTACCTGACTGAACCATTTCACGAGGCTATTAATAACTGATTGCATGTGTGTCAGTTCCTTTACAAACAAGTATTCCAACTATTGTTTTCTACTCTAAGATAAAACTAGACATATACAAAGGAGGGAATGGTATCTTTCTCTCTTTTATTTGTTTCTTCAGCTACAGCAAGAGGTAGCTGTAGAATTGGAGAATTATCATCATATAACAGAAAATTGGGAAAGAAATAGGTATGATAAAATATTTATTTATTTATTTTATTGAAAGACAATATTAAGTTATAAGTACTGAACCCTTCTGAAATTATTTGCAAATGCTGCAAAAGGATTTGAGTTCTCGTAAATATTTCGATTTGGATTGGTACGCCAACGTGAACTAAAGAAATTGAAACGTCCATCGGATTCCATTAAGCTATTATCACCAAAGTCGTCGTCATCTTCATTATTGTTGTTATTGTTGGCAGTGGGTAAAGGAGTATCACTGAAATTGATGCCGAAACCGCCAGCACCGCCAATACTAGGTCCACCGCTATTACCGAAGCGTTGCAGATTCAATGGTACATAATGCAAATCTGGGCCAACTGTGCGATGTATAGTGCCAACAGGTAAGACTTGTGCCCCATCCCAAGCAGTCATAAGACCATAGGGTAGCACTGCATTTGCATTGTCATTTTGGGCGCGTCGGCGGAAAGAGTTTGTTATATAAGGTGCCCGATAGAAGTCCGTCTGAGGAAATCCATTGTTAATGTAAGCAATTCGATTCGCTGGTGCTACTGTTGTTGTGGTCGTGGTTGTTCCTGTAGTGATGTTGTTATTGTTGATGTTGGACAGATTGATGGGCACTACAAATAATGGTGGTGGGATGATTGGGAAGGCTCCATTAAAACCACCACTTCCACTACCACCGCCACCACTATGTTTATGCTTAAAAAAGGTACGTGATTCATCGGCATGATCGACAGCACGTCCATTGACTATGGGATCATCGACTGCATCAGCTGATACTGATGATAGTTTCTGATGTGCCGATTTCAAGGCTATGAGGCGCAATAGCTTATCATCTTTAAGATTTGGGCTCTTGTTGTTAGTGTTAGTAATAATTTTTGGTGCATTTTCATCATAATCTTCATCATCACCATCGTCATCATCATCATCATCATCATCGCCATCGTTAACATTATCATCATCAAGATCAACATCATCATCATCATCATCATAG
Organism: Amiota albilabris; assembly: GCA_037040105.1. Classification (NCBI taxonomy): domain Eukaryota; kingdom Metazoa; phylum Arthropoda; class Insecta; order Diptera; family Drosophilidae; genus Amiota; species Amiota albilabris. The sequence goes on along the minus strand of JBANCV010000410.1, from coordinate 27,720 downwards.
TAATCATTTTTATCTTCATATTTGTGTTGTTTAATCCTTTCATTTCCATTTTCACTTACAGTGGAACCAGTTGATCGCCAAATGGGTAAACCCAAAGTTGTCTCCATTTTTGGTATTCCAGTCCTATGATACACCTGAATCCGTTGTTGTCCTATGAAATGTTTTACATGCCAAAACAATTTCATATGAAATTTGCACATCATTCAGTTTAGTTATTTCATTCTCAACTTACCTAATACATGACGTGCCTCAACTTGTCTATCACTCCAACCCATCACCATCATTATTATCAGGCAAATGAGGACTCCTCTTGAGCCGTTGGAATCGAATTGCAACATCATGAAAGTGTTGTTTGCCTATGATATCATTTTGCTTGTATTGTGGTGCTTTTATAATTTGGATTTCGATTTGTATTCGACTTGAACTGCGTCACACACTCTGCTCTAGTTGTTCTAATTTTTGGCTTAATAAATCGTTTCCAATTTTATCTGCTCATGGAAATCTGGAAATCATCTTTAGGTTTCTATATTTCTTTCTATCTTCATTTTGATCAGAATTCTACTCATCATCATGCTTTCATCGCGATAAATTCTCTTTTCTCTGCTGTCTCAATATAGTTTATTACACATGTATGTATATTTATTTTTTTTTTTAAACAACCGACACTGAAAATTATAGCCTAGACAATCTTTCACTATCTTTTGATTTGATCTCTTCTATAAGAAACAAAAAATATACAATACCATATTTACCTAAATGTAAATGTAAATTTTGAAGGAAAAGTATTTCCATTTCACATTTATTGAGTTAGAAATTATTATAAGTTCTTAGTGAAAATATTTGTATCCCATTTATAATATAGATTGTCCATTTCTCCATTGAGTATGGATTCATTCATTATACTCTTCATGTAGTGAATAGTATTATAAGTTTGTCATGAAGTTTGTAATGCAAGAAAGGAAACATCGTAGATCTCATACAGCATATATATTTTTGATCAGCGCGACAAGATGATTTAATCTAGACATGTCCGTCTATCCATCTATCCGTCCGTCTGTCTGTCTGTCTGTATGTATGCAAACTAGTCCCTCAGTTTTTGAGCTAGAGTGCTGAAATCCTAGGCATACTGGATAGTAAAGCTTCCATACAAAAAACCTTTTTGTAGGAGCTGAGTGAAGACTGTTATATGTTCGGTATAGTCGAATGCACCCTTCTTTTTGGTTTTAAAATTATTTTAATACTTTTCCCTCCTGAAACCATGGATCAAACAAATAAGCAAATATTATTAGATATATGTAAAACTGGTGCTGGGAAGTTTGATGGAGTCCAAAAAGTCTAATAGAAAATTTGAGACGCTTTAGTGATAGGTATGTATGTAGATAATAATGAGTTGTAAGATATAATCCAATTGGATTAATATGAAAGTAAGTAGACTATATAATATGTATCAATCAAATCAAATATCTTAAATCTGATTAAGCAGAATTCTTATATGGTCAGGTAATTAGTTATTATCAGTGTATGGTGTATGCCTATCAATTTACCAATCTTAGTTGGTTTGGTTTATTTTACTTGTTATTTGTTGTTTGAAGATTTACGCACTAGTAAATAGAATATGTATCTTTCATAAAACTTTCAATCACTCAAATTTACTACTTTCTACATACCTACATATACTCAAATTCATGTATATGGTAAACAGAATCAATAAATAGAAGTTGAATTGTAAAGGTTGTTGTTGGTTGCAATGTTGATATTAAGAATAAATACATTTCTAACCAAGCAACATGCTCGAATATTGTACAACTATTTTAATTAACTATAATTAAATTAATATAAATAAGAAATTTGTATTTGAATATCTTCAAATCTATCTACATATGCAGCTATGTAGTTGAAATTCAGATTCATTTCATTTGTCTTACACAAAATCCATATTTTCATTGGAATAATATAAGCATAGAACCAATACACCTTTTGGAATCACTTAAGAGATGCAGTTCTTGTTTCTGTGCAACATTGAATACAATATATTGTATTTGGGTTTTTGCAAAAATATAAATAGCAAAAATTTCATATTTTCTTTCATTAAAATTCAAAGTCATCCAAACTGATTATTCAGCAAGAAGAGCAATTTGCAATATCAGCATTTCCATAGCAATGATCTTGTTATAGATCTACTACATAGATTACAATTGTTATACAATGTAATTCAAGAGGATTCAGATTTTAGTTACCCATAGTAATATTCTCGCCATAGGCCTGCTAGCTATTGTAGATGCAATAGTTAAGTAAATTCGCTGACTCAAAAGGAAACACTCTGTCATTCAAATTGCTTGAAACTTAAGTAATATTTCACTTGATTAACAAGCTATTCACAATAGCTTGAATAATTTTTATCATTTATCTAAGATGTTTATAATACAAAGAACCGGAAACTATATAGAGTATTGTCAATTGATCAATTTAAATCATACCTGTGATTGGGCATATTATGCTTTCTGTTTTCAAATAAATATAGCTAAATTTCAGTAAGTTCAGACTTACAAAGTATGTTGATTATTTTCATTATCAAATACATTTGGTATGTCATAATCAAAGTTATCCGATAACCAGAATATATTATAGTCCCCATACGAAACTCACTCAATTAAACTCGATTATAGACTACAATTAGAATTATATGATTTTATTATTCGATCCTACTCAATCTAAAAAGACATTGCAATATGAAAGGTTTGTTATTTAGATTCGGTGAACCGTGAAACGTGAAATTTTAATGTCTAAGAATTTAGCTACTATTCATATCAATGTTCAAAACATTAGTACCTACTCGTACAACAAACTATATACATTTTCTTTTTATAAGTAGTAAGTAGTAGAATAGAATTTTCTATAGTTTGCGCCATTTTCATGGAAGAATTATCAAGTGAATACTTTAAAAAGCTGACAATGGTCGAAGAGGGTTGTTGGTTGTGATTATGGTGGATTATGGTGAAGTGATTGTAGAGTGGAGATAGAATGGAGTGAAATGAAATGAGGATTGTGAAAGCATTTGTTTGGCTCGGGCATCAAAGTTAAGTTGGTAAAAGTTTTGTGTTCGTTCGTGTTTTCTCCACTCCGCCATATTCTTTATTTGTTTTATATTAGTCACTTTTTTCTTGAACTTGATCGCCCCTCACGCATATCCTGTTGTAGAGTACAGTAGAGCAAAGTATTATAGAAACGGTGTTGCAGTCTATTTGTTTTGCTTTGTTTTTTTTTTTTTTTTGGGTTTTTCATTGCATCCGAAGTCGTAGTGCATCATCATTGTTGTCATGAAGTTGGCCAACTATTTTGGCAAACCAACTTGAAACGAAATAAGTACAGAAGAAGTAAAGTGTATTCTACCATAATACGATTTCACTTCGTCGTCATCATCATCATCATCATCGTCAACTCAACTTAAGTCCTTTTTTCACACAATTTTTGAATACAATTCGCTTCTGTGACGGTGCCGTTGCCGATCTTTGCCATCCACAGAACAGAGTAGAATAGAACAGAACAAGATAAGCGCGTTGCATTTTTACGTTTTTCCACTTTCTCCACTCTTCCGAGTCTCTTCACTTTTCGCCACTTTGGCAATTTTAACTGCACCATCATGTCCCACGCTCCATTATCATATAACCGGCGACAAGCGTCAAGTTCCAAGCTTTCACTTCCAGTTCTTTGTCGCAATAAAAATTTATGTCGATTTTATGTAGAGCAAAGATTCTATCAAGGAACAGGAAAATGGAGGAATGTAGAAAGGTTGAATGGAACTAACATAAAATGGCGCAACAAAAGATGCAAAGATGATGATGACGATGATGTGAAAGCAAAGAATAAGATATGAACAAAAAGTGAAAACGCTGCAAAGGAAAAGTTTATTTCTCTGGCGATTTGCTGTTGTCTAAACTTGCTTTTCATATTTGATTTTGGCAATTTTTTCTTAACCTACTAACTCCTTCGTCTCCTTTTGCTTCTCATTTCCTCCCACATCTTTTCTCAATAATTTTATGTTGTTGCTGCTGCTCCAAAAGTACTTTGCAACATTTTTCTGAACTTTGTTTTGTTGTTTTCCTCTTCTTTTTATTTCCATTTTCGAAAAAGTGACAACACTTTGCCATAGTGGTTGATTTTGATTTTAAGTATTTTAAAGCGAAAAGGAATTAACTTTTTCTAACGTCGTTCAGCGTCGTCCATCGTCTTGCGACAAAGCTTTGTCTTGGCACTTTGCCTCATATATCAACTTCAGGCAAACTACTACCTACTAGAACTACTGGCTTATTAAATCGCACAAAGGCATGATGAAAGATGTTGCAATGAAGAAACCTACGACAAATGACGAACAAATAAGAGTTAGACTTCATTTTTACCACCATCACCATCAAAGGATAGCGAGCAATGGGGAGCAACGACGTGCAAACCAATCTTACACCAGCTAAGCCAAGGCCAAGACGTTTGTTGCTAATGCACCTGCTGATGATGTGGTCAACATCAATGCATTCATTAGCACTTACTCCTATAAAGACATTCCGCATAGCTGGACAGACCGAAATACAGATGGACAGACAAAATGAATGAATGGAAGCACGATAGAGAAAACGTTGAAGTTGAATGGAATGGAACGGATGACAACATTTATCTTTGTTGGTGTCAACGTCACCACTATCCACCATCAACACTGTTATTTCGTTGGTTGGATGGTTCGTTGCTACTCCTGTTTCTGTTGTTACTCCTGTTCATGTTTCTGTTGGGGGTGGGGGTGGTGGTGGTGGTGGTGGTGTTGTTAGTGTTGATGATAATAGTGTTGCTGCAAATGAGAAGCCGCCAACGATGTCTAGTCATCGCCATGATGGCCTCGCTGTTTGCTACTGCAACTAACTAATTTTAGTTTAATTTGTGTCATTCTTTTTGTGCGTTATTTGTTAAGACACAACCATTTGGCCCTGAATAAGATGAAGATGGAGTTGGAGACGACGTCAAGTCAACTAAACGAACGTTATTATCCTTTCGACGACTACCGACGCTTCCGTTGCAGGATCAGCCAAGAAGATAGATAGACGGACACACGGACAGATAGCGTTGAATACTACTAATGACAACGCGAATGTCAAACCAGACAAATAACTGGAGGAAGGACTAAAGGAATGAGAAGTGAATAAATAAATGAATGAAGAAAGTCCTGGTCACTAGTGAATTCCTCAGAAAAGGAATATAGTAGATGGGAAAGGTAGGTGTTGAGTCCTTAATGACTTTCGTCTTTAATTTGCTTCTATAAAATTTTAATTTGATTGCATTTCTATACTACTCGCAATTGGTTTCGCCAAAAGGTCTCAGTTTCATTTTCCCTTGGAAGCTTATCATTATTGTCTCTTTTGACACATCACATCACAACTCTCAATATAGCAAAGATCATTAAAGATGCCAGAAAAATAATACAATGCTAACTATTAAATCTGTTTTTTAAGATCTAGAGCTGATATTTTCATACAAGGTCCTTGCATTTGTATACTACACACAAATATTGGGTTTCGATTTGGAACACTTAGTTTACAATAAAAGGAAAAAAATTGTCTCATTCTTACACCTACGTAATAATAGCCAAATATATGGCTCAGGTTATGTGGGTTCAGGTTAGTCGAAGGCCTGCATTCTATGGCTGTGTGTGTTTCTTTCACATTAATTCTTAATTATGTCCAGCTTTTTTAATCTGATACTATAGAAAAGATGGAAATGAAAGTGTTGGCACATGATGCCAATGGAAACAGTATTGCTGTTCTGCCAAATTCCCCTTCCGGTTATTAATTGGAAGAATATGTATCATATTATTTTTCCTGTGCTCGGAAGGTAAAAAGATGGGGCACCAACCCATAACTCTAGTGTGCGGGGTTTCATTCGGAGTACCTTTGCAAAGTACAAGACTTGCTAGTCTATTACTGGTATGGGCTACCAACCCTGGATTTGTGTTACTATGTTGAATTGGAAGTACCTACGAGTACGAAGATGGACCGGAGTCTATAATCTGGCACCACGGGTGAACAGAAGCTCATGGAGAGGTAGTGATGGTGGACCTTAGTCGGTATGTGAAGTCGTATGCTTGTGAATTGTTCTCATAATTCAGCGGTTGAAGCAGACGTATTATGATGCGTTGTTTTGATGATAATCGATGTGTTTGGGAAGCATTCCTTTAATCCTCAGAGCCCTTACCAAGCTCTTTTGGATGGATGGTAGTTGTACAAACGAGAGGAGTAAAATGGTGAAAATGTTAATAAAAGAGCGATACGGAGATGTTGAATTTTAAGAAAATATTCTAGGTGATGCATGCTTTGTGTTTTGGCGAATGGTTTGTTGTTGCTATGTTTTCGTGCTGATCATAAGGTACGGCCCCCGTCGGGGGACTATCGTGGTGGCTGTGGCTTAAACCCAAATCACTGGTAGAGTTAGCTTGCTAGCTTGACGTAAGGTTGCGTAATACAACCAAATGCTCTGCCGTAGCGGACAGCAATGAGGTTTCAGGATAGGCCTCAACTCCTCACAAAGTGGGAGTCATACTTAGTACACTAGTATGTTTCGAATAGGTACTTGCGGATAATTTATTATTTCCAAGGGGGCGTCGATTGACGTTATGTGCTTTAATGCATCGTGATATTAAGTTTCAAAGAGAGGAGCTCACGTTAATTAAAACGACTTTCACCAATCCACCAATCTCTGTCTGTGTTTCATATGTAGAGGAATATAAAATCTATTTCTCTTAAATAGACGAGCAACGGGAAGCAACAAGCAGAGTAAAACATCTGAACTATAAATTAAAAAGAATAAGTTGTCAAATGCTTGAAAATCCAATTATTAAATGAAAGGTACAATAATATATTTTAATGTATTCCAAATAAGAGTAGAAATGGTATTAATTTTAGTTTGGTTAAACTTAAAATACTCAATGTATTACAATATTTAAAAGAAAGTGTGATTTTCATGTGGTGCAATTATGAATGAATTTGATATTTTTGAATAAGCATGAATGCTGTAGTTGCCGCAGGTGGTCCTGGTGGTGGCTGGTCTTCCCAGTTTTGCGATTACAGGTAACAGATAACAGAGGAAAAGGAATAAGAATGATTGAGGCTTAAAAGTAGTAGCTGCTAAGGTGTTTGTATTTAGGTATATTGAATTTTTAAAATAAGTTGGGAGAATTATGTGCTTTGCCTTCATCATTGTTATCAACGATGGATTCGTTGCTTATCCTTCTCATCATCGTCGCCGTCGTAATCATTATCATTATCATTATCATCAACATTGTTATTTCCAGCCATCGTGGTATTGGCATCGATGACGTTAATGCGCTTACTTTCATGTTAATTACCATCAGACAAGCGCCTGTGCCACCATAATAACAAAAATGACAAAAGCACAAACAAACGGATGGATGGACGAATGGAGAGATAGATGTATGGCAAGAAAGAAAGAGTGAATGAATGGTCAAATGGGGAGTCAATACTAGCAGAACTACTACGACTACTGTCAGTGCCCATTTGATCCTTGAAGAAGAGGTTATTTTGCTTTATCATTTTAACTGAATAAGCAACCAGGCGGAGGCAGACAAGCAAGCGAAAGATGAAACTACAAGACATAATGGATAAACTAAAAGACAACACTATGTCTGCTTACCATCATCATCATTATCATTATCATCGTTATAACCATCATAATCACCAATGTGCTCATTTTCATTCTCTCACTAAAATGAAGTCATACTGTAAACAGAAACCCGGCGGTGTTAGCTAACTTGTTTGTTTGTTGGTCGCGTTTTCATTCTTAAATTGTGCACCCAAAATCGCGACACCTTAGTCTCAGCTTCAGCTTCAGCTTCAGCGTCATATTCATCTTCATTTTCGGCTCTAGCTTTAACTTCAACTTCAGTTTCATCATCTTCAGTATCAGAGCATTTAGTCTCAGCCTCTACCTCTACTTTAGCCTCAGCATCTGCTTCCTCATGCTTATTGTGCTTATGATACTCGTCTGTGCGTTGTTGCTTAAGGATTTTTGCTAACAATTTAAATAATTGACAGATTTTCGAAGGATTTCTGCAGGACTTGCTTTCTGTCATGCCATCAATGCCACCCACCCACCTATCCAATCATTTTCTTTTCCACCTTTAACACTGTCAAAACCCCCTTTCTACCACTATCATCCTCTCTCATTCCAGACAAAGGGTAACTTTTGTTGTTTTTGTTTTTGTTCTCATATCTTCTCCATTAATTTTTTTTTTTCGTTTGCTTTTTTTTTTTGTTCGTTTTATTTTGTTTTGTTTCCAACCTTTTTGTTGGTTTCTTTTCTTTATCATCACTGTTTGTTTAGCTCCTCGTCTTTGCTCGCCTTAATTCTTTTTCGTCGTCATTATAATTGCGTGCTCTCGCTGCAGGGCGCTCAAGTGAGTTTTAGCTTGTTTACGATGAGTAAGAAGAAGGTGGCCAAGTAGACAGGCAAGCAGGTATATAGATTGATAGGTGGGTCTGTGAGCCACGACTCGAACCAACTAACTAAAGATAGCATCTGCTTCTGACAATAATTGACGCATAACTGCAAAACAAAGAAAGATTTCGTTGATTTGCATTGCTTTTGTACTTGATTCTCTTTCCAAAAGTTGCCACGCAACCACTTTAAAGACCTTTACCTTTTAACTATTCCATTCCATCCAACTCTACACCACTCCAGTCCACTCCACTCCACCAGAGTCTTTTCAATTCCACTCACTCTCCACTATTACTACCGCTTTTCTCTCTAGTTTTACAATTTTATATTGTTTTGAAATATTTGGCCATGTTGAAAACTTGTCCTTGTGTTTTCTTCATACATACTTATAATATTATAATGCTCTTCACTGGAGTGAATAGTATTATAAGTTTGTCATGCAGTTTGTAACACACAGAAGGAGACAACGCAGACCACATAAAGTATATATATTTGTTGCTCGATGAGACAAGTTGATTAAGCCATGTCCATGTGTCCATCTGTACGCAAACTAGCCCCTAATTTTTTAAACAAATGAAATCATTTGTCGGAACGAGGCAAATCGGACCACAAGGTCAAATTAATGTTCTTATTAGAAAAATGTTTTTATTTATAGTTCGATCGAACTGCAATTTAGACATTATGAGTTTCTGGTTCATATCCACCAACTATGTAAACTTCATTATCCTAGAGCTACCAAAACTGGAAGTATTTGAACCATATACATTAGCCACTTTAATTTAAAAGCCCTCGTTCTATCAGGAGAGGTACCTCCCATACAAGCCCCCTAATCAAATCCATGTTCTTATTAGAAACACTTTTTTGTGCTATCACCTTGAAATTTTGACACAATAATTTTCAATAAATTTCAAGATCCTAGGATTACTGGATCGTAAAGCTCCCATAAAAAAAAAACATTTTCTAGAGGCTGCGTGAAGAGTATTACATCTTCGGCCTAGTTGAGGGTACCCTTCTTTCTTGTTTTTTCTTTTATTTATTTTAACAATTTGGCAATGTCATTGATTTGATTTCTAAGAAGGCAATGACGAAACCAATGAGACCAATGGCACCAACAGCCTCAGCTTCTACCACAACCGCAATACTTTTCATCATTATAATGATCAAAATCATCATTGTAAAGTATAGTATTTCATATATTGTATCTTAGGAGACAGTTAGTACATTTAGTCAGTATGCTACAGTTGAGTTAGCGAGTGAGGGATTGTGCCTTTCATTGGTGCGAGTTTCAAAGTTTTCGAAGAGAACGACTACGACGACAATGCTTAAGTTCTTTGTGCATAAATTCGTAATTCTCAGTATTAAACGGTTTTATCTTTATGCGATTATGTCAGTCTTTTGCCCTCATTCACTGAATGTCTATTTGGGTGAATGGATGATTGGGTGGGTTGGTTGATTGGGTGGACTGATGAGTTAGATTTTCTTTCTATCCAATTCAACTGGATGCGTGCCTTGTTGGTTGGCCTTCCATCCTTCCATCCAGTTACTGAGTGAGTGCGTGCGTGCGTGCGTGCGTCAACTCTTTGCCCAAAGGATTTATGTTTGACAAAGTTATTGCTGCTACTCAGCCATAACTGAGCTCAGTGAAACTGAGTGGATTTTCCAAAAAAGTGATAAGCACGTTCAAGTAGCGGTGGCATCTAAAGCAAATGAACGAGTATTCGACCGTTTCTCATACTTCTACTTATATTCTCCCGCTCAGTATCTTGGTCGGTCGGTCGGTTGCCGTCATTCCTATTGCCATTGCCATTACATTGTTCATTGCTTCTCCATTTTGCTATCATTTGGCTTATGAAGAGATGGACTGACTGACTAACTGACTGACTGACTGAGAGACAAACAGATAAAGTAAGGAACTGAGATAGGAAAAAGCTACAAAGGGACAGAAAACTGTCATTATGGATCACCGCAACTAAATCTGTTAGTCATTCGAAGTAAACGACTCCCAGTTATCTTAGCGCTGATTTTTCCATATATATGTATGTATTTATGATTTATAAGTATTACTCCTAGCAGTCAAAAAATATTGTATGTACAAAAAACACTTACCGGATTTGGTACCAGTATAATTAAACGTAAAACTTCCTGTCAAAAATGCTAGCTAAACAAATTTAAACAAAACTAAAAATATTTTTGTAAATTTGTTAGTTGAATCAATGTGACAGATGCGAACAATTTATTTGTATGTTGAATATTGTAAAACGTATGATTATACAAAGTCAAGTTATATAACACATATTCATTAAAATGACTAAGATACACGTTCAAGAAAGTTAACGTTGCTATTTCTTTAGTTTAAATTTTTTTAAGATTTCATACAATTCGCAAGACATTGACATTACGGCATTGAATGTTACTCATGTTCGATAATAGAAAATACTTCACAAACTAACTTTTCGAATTGGGCCTTAGCCACCGGGCTAGTTTCATCCAAATATTGGTAATAGGCTTCTTCTTTTAAAATTTGATTAAATTCGACTTCAACATTATTCAAACTTTTGTTTTGTCCTTTCTTTGAACAACTTGGCCTTGTTCCCGGTTTTAATTTTGGTTTTGGTATCGGTAACGGTTTTGATTTAGTGTTAACCTTACCAGTGGTTGGAATTGATTTATTTGGAATAGTGCCAACAGTACTCGGTAGTTGTTGTTGTTGTTGTTGTTGTTGTTGTAAAGTCGAAGTTGCATTTGCATCATTCATTATCATAGAATCAAAGATGCGACACTGGAAACGCAATTGAGTCTTGGTGTCTTCAATACGTTTTTCAGCTATCTGTGTAGCTGCCATTATATCAATCTCAATACCTTCAACATCAATGTGCAAATACAAATGCTTTTTGAAAGTATCTAGATCCGGTAGGCCACCATTGCAAATAATGCATTCGTAGAACTTCAAATGCATCCACATGTGATCCTCAACGCAGTCAGGATTCTCCATTGTACGCTTACAAATGCTACACAGAAATTCACGTTCCTCCATATGAGCATACATATGGCTATGAAGTTGTTTGATATTAAGGATTCGTTTCTCCGTACCTTGTCTGGTGACATTATCTCCCGTGGAATTTGCCATTATGTATTACGAATTGAACCGCAAAGTTCAATACTTACAGGCGAATATCGAAAAGTGAATTATTTAATTGTTGCTTTTCGATTTGATTTGATTGCTGTATATTTTTTTAATTAAATTTTTTTATTTTTTACTATGAAGATGATCTTTCACTCCAATATTCTATGAATAATATTTAATTGACTTGTAACATAATCGTCTGAGGCAACTATTTTATTAAAAGTCAATTTATTTCCATAATTTAATTTTAATGATATATTTCAAATTGAGTATTTAATCATACTCATTTCACTAATAAAAACTTTTCATATATAAAAATCGGCCAAATGTGAGTCGGACCCATATATGGAGGATTCCGTAGATATTGTGTATTTTTTTTTTTTTTTGTTCTGTATGTTTCAGTGACCATACTTGAATTTACTCCATTTGAATATGAAAGAGATGACAATTAAAGAAAACAGCTCATTTTTGTTTCAATATTGGAATAAATGGTCAAGTCACACACAGATGGTGCATGAGATAAAATTTTGCAAAATAATAAAATATTGCATACGTTTAACTTTTACATTTATTTTAATTTTTATTATTTATCATGGATATGAGATTCTGTGAAAATTTCAATTTACTAACTATTATGGTTCATGCGATACAGCCGCAATCGGACGGACGGATGGATAGCATAGGCTTAGTAATAGGGTCCCGTTTGCACCTTTTGGATACGATGACATGAGAAATGAATATTTGAAGAAATCGCAACAGAATTAGATAGTGTCGTTAATGTCAAGAAATTGTTAAAATCACAAGACGTAATTATTTTCCATTACTCAAAGGAAAATTAAAAATATTACTTGTATATGAAATCAATCAATTATCGACATGGGAAACACATCACTAAATATTTGATGATATTTTTCATAAATTCTAAATAAGTGTGCTGTGACATTTTAATAAACTTTGAATATGTGGAAATCAAACATATTTTTCTAGAGATTTTCCCTATTTCCATAGCACAGACTCTCAACTATATGATTAGTTACAATAAGATTAGTGTTTTTTGATCTATTGTGATACTCTTGCCTTGTTTTGTTCTTAAGATAAAGGAAAGTTTATTTTCCAAAGCACATATATTTATTATGGTAGAGACTAGATGATATTCTAGCATCAATTTCTCCACATGATAATTGAGTCTACAGTGACCACTTAAAATTTTCTGATGCGGCTAAATACAATATGGTAACTAAGTCAAAATTTCAAATGAAATCTCGTCATTTCCTCAGTTTTTCATATTCTATGCAATTCTGTGTTTATCCATTTCTTTGCTTACTGTACTAAATTATTGTCATTGAAGAGTTCGTCACTTTTTCTTCTATTCCACAATATTATCTTCATATATTTGACAAGAAAGACATCACAAATCTATGAATATGACTTAGTGCTTTCAGTATTTGTAGAAATGGAGCCGTACGGATGCACTTCTTGTTAATATCTTTTTTATTATTCTCATCGCGCGGCAAGCATGAATGATTCTTTTGACCTCTATGAGGGAGAGCGAGGATGTAAAATATACAGAAGTAAGTTGTTCATACACCGATAAACTCGTATTCTTATTGCATACAATAGAGAAGCTTTACTCTTAGTTACTCACCTACGGCTGGCCGACCAACCTACCGACTGTCGAACGTGCACATTTAGCCAGTATCATCATCATCATGTGCAAGTTTCATCATCATCATCATCATCATAAGCATCAGCATCAGCATCAGCATCAGCATCAGCATCATCAACAGTTTCAGTTTAGACTCAAAGGCACGCGCTCAAGTGTTTTCTTGTTGTTCTTGTTATCTACAAATGTCTTTCATTGTATTTCGCTAAAACTCAACTGACAGCCCCCCTCAGTGCCTTCTTGCTCGATAAATAGCTTTGAAGCCTACTTTATTCCATTCCCTAGCATCCCATGCTATACCATCCAATCCCATCCCATCCCATCCCATCCCATCCCATCCCATCCCATCCCAACCCATCCCATTCCATTCCATTCTGTTCCTTTCTATTCTATTCTATTCTATTCTATTCTATCCCTATTTGCTACAACATACAATAATTCAGCCTTACTTAGTGTGATGTGTTTTGGGATTTAGAAGTTTCTTTCTTTGTGTAATTTTTATATATATGTATATATTTTTGTTTTTGGGTCGAAATATACTCATACATATGTATGTAGATATGTATGGCAATGTGCTGAAGAGGCATAAGAGAACAAATGAAGCAGTGTACTGCTGCTAAAAAGAAGAAAACAGACGAAAAATGCGAAAAGAAAGAAGAAATGAATGAACGAACGAACGAAAAGAAACCATAAGTAGCTGACAATTATGTTGAAAGCTTTGCGAAGCTGTAATTAGTGTCTTCCGACCGGCGGCATCGTGCATGTCTAAAATCGGTCAAGTAAGTGTGAAGAAGCAATGAAGAATTGTAGAATATTGTAATTCCACTTTGTACATACTATTACATACATATTTTGAATTTGTAGTAGATTCGAAGAGCAGAGAATCTAACAGAATGACTGACTCTGATAATCAGAACAATCTAAGATAATCAAAATTGAAATATAATACAAATTAGTCTCTTTTTGGGAACTCATTATCTAAGCTCTTGAACTATGTACTGTAAAGATTCTGCATCTTCCTCTACATTCTGTAAGATCCTGAGGTTATAAATCCTGACTGCTTTCGATGCTTACCTACATATATATAAGTATACTAGCGAAGGACCCAATTGATTGATTAGCTTGCATACTATTGGATATAAGGAATATTGCTTTGGTAAAATCGAAATAAGAGAACTTTATTACTCTGTCTAAGCTTTGAAATAATGTATAATAATGGCACTGTAGTAGACCCTTTGAGAGGATCTGAGATACATGTGTTAGACACGCCTCCTTCACTCTTATTACAAATTCTGATAGGCTATGATGATACAAATCCCTACTGATTGCAACCAGTTTTGATGTCTGCCTACAAATGTTGGATTTACTGGCGAAGAGCCGAGCCGTTGGGCTTGCTTACGTAGGCCAGGACAGGATGATGGGAATATTGCTTTGGTAAGATTGAAGAAGTAAGCAATTTTTGTTTTTCAACTTTTTCTTAAGAATAAAAATAGTTTTGTGTCCAACAGTTTAGTGTCAACGCATCCTACACACACAGTAAACCATTCTTGTTCTACACAGAAACATCTATGTATGTACGAATGTACCCGTCCATGGAGTAGTTCTCAACATTGCCCCTAAACGTTGCTTCAACGATGTGTCATGCGTAAATTCTGACTGACAGACAGATGACTTGACTTGAATGGTGGTTGGTATTGGTAAGGATGATGCAGAGGATGCTTGGCATTGAGGCAGGCAGGCACGAGTTAGTTAAACATCTGTCAATCTGCAACTTACCACAGCAATGCCGCATGTATTCATGACTAAAAAAACAACAACAAATTGGCTACTCTTGATGAAAAGTGGCACTTGAAAAAGAATCAGAAACAGTAGAAGGAAGGGTATGGAGTGGAGTGGAATGGAATGGAGTAGAGTGGAAGGCAAAGAATGGGAGATTGGGAGAAAGAAAGATTGGAGGAATGAAAAAACTTAAAAGAGGCGAGCAAGTTGACAGCATCACGCATGAAGCATGAAAAAGGTATAAACCGGAAATGACGTATGTCAATTACCTGCAGACGACAATCAGTTAAGTCTTCACTTCATTTCACTTCTTTTCTTCTCTCATCATCATTGCACTACACTCCACTTCAAGCCAACCCAGTCCACTCCACTCAACTACGCCAGTTAGTTCAACAATCAGTCAGTCAGAAGTCAGTTATGCTATGTTAACTTAGTCAACTCGCTCACTTAGTTCGGTTAAATTAAGCCAACATCTTTTCATTTCTTTTCATAGCCTCCTTCTATTGGTCCATCCATCCTAAACTTCTCTGCCTTGTGGGCTGAGCTAAGCTGTTCTGGACAAAGGATCTTTGCCTAGAGCACTTACTTTAAACGACCTACCATTTTGATTTGAAATTTGCAATCATTTTACAATTTGTTTAGGATTTGTATACCTCATCTTACACAAAACTAATGTAAAAGGTTTCATCACTTTGCCATGATGTTTGTAACATCACCATTGAATATTATTTCTATTCTGCCTCACATTGATCAAAATAGCTAAATATTTCTGAATCTCTAACTCACTTTGCCGTTGGTCTTCTTAACGTAAGGTCGAAAAATATTAATTTCTGGGAGCAGCCCTCATCTATGTATACATAAAATATTTCAACATTATTAACTGTATGGACAATACAATATTTACAATCAGACCTTTCAGATTTATTGAAAGGTATTTTGAATTTCAGTGAACCCGAATTCAATGGTTCAATTTCTTGTATATTGTCATATTGTCATATTTGCTGATTTGTTCTATGTTAATTTGGCGTTGTAAATGTTGGAGTTAGGATATAATTTTTATAAAAACCGTAGGTTACAGTTTACAGATAAAGCATATGTCAGTTCGATTAAGCAATGAAGGCAAGTACTAGAACGAATTTTTGGCGTTTGAACTAATTTAATTTTAAAAAGGAGTCAGTCTTCTTGGTCAAAAGATTAAGAGCACGCAGCTACCTTTTAAATGCTTGCAAGATATTTGCAATGAAGTTTTTATTGTACTACTTAGTAGAGTTCGTTACGTTGTGGCAAGATGCCAGAAAGAAGGAATCTAAACGAGCAAGTGACTGAAAGCAATTCAAAAACTTAAGCAAAATAAAAAAAGTAAAGCAAAACCTTTGATTTTGTTGTTCTTTCACCCTTAATGGTCATTTGTTGAGCACTTTTCAAGTGCTTGGGTTCCACATATGTGTTTTATTTTTTTTTTCATGGCTTTTGCCATATGTGACCATATTTTTATACTCTTCACGGGACTGAATAGTATTATAAGTTTGTCATGAAGTTTGTAACACACAGAAGGAGACATCGCAGATCATCGCATAAAGTATATATATTTGTGATCATTGATATTTAGAGCTAGAGAACTGAAATTTTGAACATAGATTTCTTTTTACACCGGACAAATTATTTGTTAGAACAAGCCAAATCGGACCACAGGGAGGGGTACCTCCCATACAAACCCTATGGTCAAATTAATAATCTTATTAGAAAAACTTTTTAATTTATGGTTCGATTGAACTGAAATTATAAGTGGTCAGGTCTTTGTCCACCATCCATCATGTAAATTCCATGGATCTAAGGCTACCAGGAGGTGTACCTCCCATACAAACCCCCATTTAAATTTTTTTTGTTTTGTGTGTTATCGAAATGAAATTTAAAAACTGGAAGTGTTTGACCCATATACATTAACCACTACAATTTCAAGACCCTCGCACCATCAGGTGGGGTACCTCCCATGCAAAACCCCTACTCAAATTAATGTTCTTATCAGAAAAACTTTTTTATTTTTTATGCTATCACCTTGAAATTTGAACACAATAAGTTTCTGATTCATGTTCATTAACCATGTAAATTTCAAGAAGTATTATGCATGTTTTATACTCAAAATTTGATGAAATACTTGAAGACATGAAGTTTTGGACCATCTTCTATCCCCATGTGGGCCACACGACCCCCGAAAGTTTTTACTATTCACACTATTTTATCTATTCTAACTTCATATGTAATAGATTTTTAATCTTTGTTGGAAATCAATTTTATGTTTTTATTTAACCCGAAAATTTATTTGTTTTATCATCATCATTATCAACATTATCATCATCATCAACAACTTATAGACCTATATCGCGGATATTATTCGATCGTCCACGCAGGTTGTCATTGTCATTGACCTTGCGACGTTGCTGCTGCTGCTGACGACGACGTTGTTGCTGGAGACGCTTCTTCTGCTGCTGCTGGCGGCGACGACGCTGTTGCTGACGTTTTCGTTGATTTTGATTCTGATTCTGATTGCGCTTGGCGGGTCTCCGTTGACCACTTCCGTTGACTGGACGACGACGTCGCTTTTGTTGCTGTACCTGTTGCTGTCGACGACGGTTGCTAGTCTGGACGCCACGTCGTTTATTCTGATTCCGTCTGTTTCCGTTGCGACGACGATTATTCTGTTGTTGCTGGCGGCGGCGTTGACCCTGGCCACGAGCAGCATTCACACCGGCTGCACCAGCAAGTTGATCTTGCTTCTCATCATCCTCACCATTGATATTAGAGGCAGCAGCAACATTCGCATCTGATTCACCGTTTTCAATGACTCCTTCAGATGCTGCTCCTCCTTGTTGTTGTTGAGAAGCTGATGAACTCTCTTCGTTCTTGTGTTCTTGTACCTCACCGACTTTAATGTTAGTAACTTGATCACATGGCACATCGCTGTAGATCACAACACTACCATAGTTACAGACATTAGTGCTCTTGTCACCATCATCACTATCGGCATTCACTTGGCGCCCCTCGATCATGCCAATGCCATCCTTGCCCTCGATTTCGTAAATGCTTCCCGATTTCGTAATGAAAC
Organism: Amiota albilabris; assembly: GCA_037040105.1. Classification (NCBI taxonomy): domain Eukaryota; kingdom Metazoa; phylum Arthropoda; class Insecta; order Diptera; family Drosophilidae; genus Amiota; species Amiota albilabris. The sequence goes on along the minus strand of JBANCV010000410.1, from coordinate 9,561 downwards.
CAGTAACCTGCACTGGTTTGGCATCCTTTACTTTCAGTCCAGTAGCCAATGGTTCAGCAGCTACTGCAGAAGCTGTTTTCTCTTGATTGACAATGAGAGGAGTTGCTTCAGCTACCTTCTGTCCAACCGGTTTCTTTTTTTGTGGTGGGGCATTAATAAGCATCGCTTTCGTGGGTTTATCGGTAAGTTTTGGTGCCACTGTTGGTCTCGCAGTCGAAGTTAACAAAGGTGCCGGGGTCGGTTGTGCTGACTGCTTCTCTATTTGACACAATGCATAATTTTTAAGATTTTATTGGAATTTGCAAAAATTCATAAAAAAAAATAACAATGAATAAAATTGGAAACACACACTCATGCACCAACTCACATACACTCATACACAATGTAAAAAAAAAAGAAAAAAAAAATTTACCGCTCACCAGTGTCAGGCCACTGCCGGCCATGCTTAACAGGGCTACCGTCAGGCACAGGCACAGGCTCAGACTCACGTTGTGCTTTGACATATTCTACGCTTCGACTAAACTCCAAGTCACGCAGATATCCGAACTTATATTACCTTCGGTCGTTTCTCTTGACTCGTGAATTCCACTCTCTTCTGCTTTTCGTCTCATCTGCTCTGGTTTAATCTGATCTCATCATTTTACATAATTTTTTCATTATTTTTTTTTTTTTTTTTTTTTTTTGATAAATCATAATTATTTTTATAATTTGGCAAAAATTTCTAACGGGATTTGTTCTCTGTTCTAAAGTCAGCGTCTTTTTTCATCCATAAATGCGGTATTTCTTTCTTCTATACTTCTTCAGCAAAGTTTTTAATTAGTTCTTTGCTTCAAAGTTCAAGGTACGCCTAATGATCAAGTTCTAATTCAATAGATGAACTTTGAGTTCTGTCCGTCCATCAGTCCATCAGTCCATCAGTCCATCCCTCCATCTATCCATCCATTTTTCTGGTTATATATTTGTATTTTCATTTCTCTTTTCTTCTCTGATTTCTTTTATTATCATTTTTCTTTCTAAGCTTTCTATTCTTTTTGAAACATTCTCAGTCGGTCGTTTGTTCGTTTCTTATGCTACCAATCAATCGAACGATCCGTCAATCGAATTACATTTCATTCTTTGAATTCATTTTCTCAAGATTTATGTTAATTAATTTTGTTCAGAAGAGTCAAGAAGTCTTTAAAAATTATAATTTGATCTTATTAATAATCATTTTGTGATGTGATGTGAGGTCAACGGCAGACAGACATACCTACATACATATGTAGGAAAGATTTCATGATTTCTTAGCAAAATAGAATAAAAAACAATATTTGGGTGAAATTTCATTTATATTTTTTATTAATATTTACAACTTTTACAACGGGCATCGGAGTTAGAACTAGAATCTTTGAATTATTTGACTATAAATCGATGTTAGACCATAGATTTGCCATAAATTATCAGTATCTTGTTAAGTCAATCCAGTGTGTCTAGAACCAGATTAGCAATACCGAACTATGAAACTAAATTTATATAAATTAAATTAAGATACACCTGAATTATAATAAAAGTAAGCACGGGTCAATGGTAACAGAATCTATGACCAATTTATTTAAAGTCATGTGAAAATGGTACAGATTTTCAATCCATAAATAAAACAATTTGCATCCTCTATCCATGCAAAATGAACTTATCATGTTGAATATAAGATGAATATTGCCCTCGAATGCTCACAAATAAATACAGATAGCACAAAATAAAATATTAAAAATAATTCTCTTGCTCCTATTTTTCTTTTCAAGGTCGATAGATGACCAAATATCTCGGGCAATAAATAAAGAAAAGAAGAAATCTTATATTGCACATATTGTGAGCTGTTTGGTACTTAACTATGTTAACAATCAGTTGAGCCCTATTAAGTGCCAGTCAAATACAATACTTATAAATAGTTCTAGATTTAAGTTACTAATAAAAAGGTTTTCCTGCAATTTTTCTTAATTACACAGGTCTACAAATTTTGACTTTAAAAATGTAATCTTCATGTAAAGTTGCTTTTTTAATTAATTTTCAAATACATATATTTTTTAAAATTTGTTTCCGTATATACAAGTTTTATTTTGCAAAAATTAACAAAAATCATACTGTCCTTCTATTCATTGTCAGAATTGCGTCGTGGTTCATCGCTAAAAGCCCCACAATTTTCCGGATAGAAGTCCACACGAGAGTGCAAGAAGTGGATTTTCTAAAAGGTTGCAGTCTCCAGCCTAGAAATTCTGCTTTGTTCTTTGGCAATTTTAAGTACCGTACAAGATTATTTACTTCAGCTTGTGTTATCCTATGTGGCTGTGATGATATACTAGGGATCTTATATTCTGACGCTGAGGTTGTTTGTGATGATCAAAAACTTGATAACATTGTGAACTTACTAAGTAAATATCACCATTATCGAATTAAACGAGAGTAGAATCATTAAATACGGAAAATATCAGGTATCGTAAAAACTTGAACTAAAAAATGACTTTTATTTATTAACTCATTTTCAGGATGGGTTAAAATTATTCAAAAAACTTTTCCACTGTTATTGTCATGCAACCTATATTCACGGACCGCTTTTGGGGGTGGTCAGCAGGGCAACCACCCGGGGCATCGCTCTTGCAGGGTCCTCGTCCAACAACCCAAATAGAAATATATTACATACTAATATTTATATGAATTTCGCGCCTTACGCCGCTCAAAATAAAACTCACGTCACGCCACACGCGTTCTCTTGCTCATACAATTATTGGCAAGTCACATGAAAACTGAAACTGTTGACAAAACAATAAAGAATAAATATTATTCCATTATTCTGGGCATGCATATTGACAGTAAACTGACTTCGAAATATCAAATACAAAAGAAGCAAGACCAATTTATACTAAAATTTAAGCTGCTATACTCACAAGTTTACATTTACAAAAGAATATCCAAGCCTATATGGAAGTATGGCAATCAACTATGGGGTACTACCAAGATAACGAACATTAATATAATACAGAGACAACAATAAAAAATATTGTACTTGAACCAATTGTTATTGCTAATTGGCACATAACTAAGTACGATATACATGAAGACCTCGGTGTAACAATGGTACATCAATGCTAGCAGGAGATATCTTAAAACCTTTTAGCGACATTCTAACTTTGAAAAAACTGACCTTCCATCCCACAAATTGACAAGACGTAGACATTTAAAAAGAATCAAATAGATCCCCTGATCTGATCTATCTATTTAGTTTTCTTTTTTTTTTTTTACAAATAAATGTACATAATCAATTGGAATATTCACAAAAAAAAAAAAAAAAAAAAAAAAAAAACTTGATTGCACTAGAGATGTTTCTCGTGTTGAACAGCTTCCAATTTTTATAAGATTTGTTGATACAAATACAGTTATGTTAACATCGTAGAACATTTTGTTGGATCTGAGTGTTCGACTAATTACATTCTTACAGAGCTAGAACTATTGCAAAGCTGCAGAGGACAAAACGGATTTTGTCTGTTTTTTTAGAAAGGCTGTACACTCTGTTTGCTGGCTCGAGTCAAAGGTGGGCTATTTTAAAATCACATGGATTATGGTCCGATTAGGCTCGTTCCAACAAATGTCCGAGGTACAATAAAAAAATTCCCATTTACAAAATTTCAGCTCTCTAGCTCAAAAACTAAGGGACTAGTTCGCGTACAGACAGACAGATGGACAGACGGACATGTCTAAATCAACTCGTCTCATCGAGCTAATCACAAATATACGTGTATATTCTTTAAGCGTTCTGCGATGTCTCCTTTTGTGTGTTACAAACTTCATGACAAACTTAATAATACTATTCACTCCCGTGAAGAGTATAAAAATGTTATTTTAATTATTTCAATCATATTGTAATATGTGGTAAAATCGTTATGAATTCATGGTTCATTTAGTTGGAACATGAATATTGATATTCGATCTCACTGAAATATACTTTGGTCGATTGTATTATTATAATAATTTCTTTCAGAATAATTTTATCACACAAAATTGAAATATTATTATCCTATATAATATTAATACTATTGTGACATATTCTCTCGTACATGTTCCGGAGGCTATCATTACATTGTACATGTGTATAAATTTATGTTTGTTGATGTTTAACTTGAAAAATCGCACCTATAATACTATATGATACAAAGCAAACTTTCTGTGCTCTTGGGTCCAATATTCTAATATTTATTGCACAAGAAGTGTAATATATTATTATATTATTAAAAAAAAAAAAAAAAAAAAAAAAAACACAAAGATTGCAGCTTTTCATACTTGATTACTTTGAATGAAAATTTAAAAGAATATTATGTATATCAAAGTGCATGTTCATTGTTTCTAATATTTATTTCATTAAAGGTATTACGAGTTCTGTAACATATTTTTTTATTTACATAGTATATGTACAAAAATAATGATATTGTATAATACTTAGTACAATATAAGCATAATAAGAAGTACTGCAACTCATTGCAACAAATTGAATCCAATTTATAAATACCATCACAATTTGTTCGTTGGAGTATTCGAAATGATTTTAATTAATTAGCTCTAGCGATGCACATTCAATTCTCATAAATGGCAATAACTTTGACTAATTAAAAACTAAAGACTTGTTGAAAATAAAACTCATCAGCAACACAAAAACACAATATAAAAACAAATAAAGAAGAAATTTAAAAAAAAAATGAATAAGAAAAGGAAACGAAAGGGAAAGGAAATTGGAGTAGAGACAAAAAAAAAAAAAATGAAAGGAAAATATCAACGAACAAAGAGTTGAACTGAACCGAATAGAAAAGAACAGAATAGAATATAGCAGGGCAGAACCATAAACGGGTTGCCTTGATGGGCGACGATCTTACTGACACACACACACACACACACACACACACACACACACACACACACACACACACACACACACCACGTCACACTGTATAGGGAGTTTTTTTACTCTCCTCAGAGAACATTTCATAAACCGATGCTGTGATGGTGGCAATGATGATGTTGATGACGATGACTGCCAAAAACTAATTGGCAAATGAACACGGTTGACATCGTCTGGTCGGTCTCAACATTGCCAAAAGATTCTATACAATAGACAGATAAAAAAATACAAAACACAAACTATCACAACAACCACTCACCATCATCAACCTTTCCATTGCCATCATCATCATCATCACCATCATCCTCACCATCATCATCTTCATCATCTCATCACCATTACCATCACCATCATCTATCTCATCATTACCATCAACAACATTTAGAGCATTGCCAAAATTGAAATGTCAATGATTATCTCAGGGCGAAGATGCAGAATTCATTAATCTAGACTACTACCAAATATTTCTATGGATTCCTTCCTCATTCCTTCAAAAGACTTTTATATATATATATATTTTTTTTTTTATTAAAATCAACTGTTGGTCTTTTTAAAGTTAATAACACAACACAAAGCTTGCAAACAAACGAACAACAATAACAACAACAAAGAGTAACATAACACTAAGTCATAATAATTTGGAAAAAATAAACATGTAATCCACAACAAAACCAACTGACAAAAGTAGTTCAAGCAAATCAAAGCTAAAGAGTTTTCTTCCTTTCCTTTAAGATACATACTAAGAGATACTACAACAATATAACAAAGACAATGAATGCTGAATCTAAAAATGACAACGAAACTAATGGCAAATAAAAGGGGTCAGAGAGGGAAAAAAAATGAAGGAAAGAAAAGAAAATCAGATGAAAAATATTGTAAGTACAATAAGTAGTCCATATTAGTTGACTAAGATCGAATTATGAATAACCTACAAAGAATTTCCAAACTAAACTCATATGAGTTCCAAAACTAAGTCTCCAAATAAATTAGAATTGTTTAAGCGTTTTCACTTTGAATCGAACTGAAGATGAAACATAATGGATGGATTTTTTGAATCTTCATCACAAGTAGATGCAACACTTTGACACACTCATATTGAGATTTTAAGGAACCCTGAACCAGAAATGTACGTGATTTTGAATACATTTTAACTATATTTTTTTGATTGAATTTAAAAAAAAAAAAAAACCATTCTTTAGTTTTGAACTAAAGTCCTTGGCAAAAGAATAAGGAGAAACTAAGTCTATGTGTATGAAATAAGTGAAGAAAGGTCAAATAACTATAATTTTAATTGGAATCCTATTCCCATTCAAACACTTTTCGCATTTTAAGGTACCATACTTGTTATTATTCGTATAAAATTATTATGCTCTATTTGAATAGTAAAGGGTATGGAAAGGAAAGGAAAGGAAAGGAAAGGAAAGGAAAGGAAAGGAAAGGAAAGGAAAGGAAAGGAAAGGAAAGGAAAGGGAAACTATTGTAACATTGAGAAAAAATGAAATGAAACTTCCAACAATGAACTGTGTGAATGAAGCCTTGAGTGCGCAAAAGATTTCAATTGGATTGTATAAGCAACAGGCAAAGTGAGCACTAGCACAATCGGGGTATAGTCAATGGATGCTTGCTTGGTATTTGCATTAGTTTTACAGTTATAGTACTTGCTATGCATAAAAATATCGAGAACTAGTTGTTCGCTTATACACAGAGCACTATTTGGGTGAAATATTGGACGATACTTTAGAAAACGAATTTATAGAAATATTACATACTCGTTTTAAAGAAAAAAAGGCGTGGCGAGGCGAGGCGGGTCGAGGTGAGGCGATGCAATGCGATAGTTAAAGAAAGTGGGGAAAATGTAAAAATGGACAATAGAATGGAATTATTTTGAAGTGATGACAAGTAAATTTGAACAAATATGATATCATAATAATGGTGATGATGATGATGGTGATGATGATGGTGATGATGATGGTGATGATGATGGTGATAACGATACTTACATACAAGATAAGATTTACTTTTATCTACCAAATACTTAAAAGTAAGTATATATATGTACGTACATACATATACTTTTTTATACTTCAATACAATATATCACATATTCTTAGTAGGTTACGCAGCAAGGATATCATAATGAAAAAGAAAAAGGAAACAAAAGAAGTACAAAAAGGAAAGCCATTTATTTTATTTGTTTTACTTATAATAATAAAACACACATAAATAAAAATTCATGACTTGTCTTTTACAACGTGAAACCATGTCCGTGTCTGTGCCGTGTCCGTGCCCGTGAGCCCATACTTGAATCCGTGCCGACATTCATTGGAATCAGTTTATTTTATTTGAGAATCTCTTAGAAAAGAAAACAAAAAAAAAAAAACACAAAAAAAAACAGAATAGAAATACAGCTTTAATTTTATCTACATATTCTGAACTAATTCTTTTGACAGTGAATCATCATACTTCTCAGCTGGTGACATGTGTATGTAGGTTCATACTCTTAGTACAATCAATGATTTAACTCTATCAGTTTAGGCAATAAAATAAACGTAAGAAAAGAAAATTGTACCCATAGTTCGTATGTGTTACGTATACGCATTTTTCGAATGTGAAACTCATCCAATAATCATACATCCGTACGCACATCCGCTCGCATTGCATGCTATGCATATTCTATTCTATACTAGCTAAATGACAGCGTGTACGAGTCTAAAAAGTACTAAAAATGTACTAAAACCCATAGGATAATTTGGGCACGCTGCCTCTGCCGCTGCCACTGTCACAGTCGCTGTCAACGTCGCTGTTAGCATCGACTTTGATGAACTAAAATCTTCGTGTGTTGCTTTTTTGCTCAATTTCATCACGCGCATGCGTTGGCATTTGACAAATGCGGCGCGTTCCAGTTAAATTCACCACATGCGTCAGTGGTATTGCTTAACATGCGGCATAGTTGATCAGCATGCTGACGCTGGCCGGCCGACTGAGGTGACTTCATTCCTTGGTATACCCTTCCCTCAGTAAGCAGGGTATATGGAGAACATCACATCACTGAATATGGTATGAGTACATGAAAAATCCTTATGATTTTTTACAAGGCATCAAATATACATTCGTGTATCTGAACATAAATCATTCAAAATCAAAAGCAATAAAATTTCTAACTCATGCTTTTAGTTGTAAGACTATGATTTTATCAGTTCGAAGGCTTCATTCTTTGTTTCCTTTCATCATCATTGCACATCCTATTCATTTTTAGTTGTCATATACTTAAATTTATTCAATCATCTATTAAGTAGATTCAACTCCATGTTTTGTTTGTCTGTAACTTTTTTATCTTTAAGTACATTTTTCTATTATGAAAATCTAAAATACCCATAACTGTGATCCTCATAACCCATAAACATAAACATAATCATTGTCATTGTGACTCTTGATATTATGTCTGGTATACATATACATATATATGTTTATGTGTTCGGTATCCAACAATCAGTGTAACTTTCTTTACAAACTGTCTTCCTTTTTGGTAGTGTGTTGAGTATCTAAAATGTCTGTTAAAGAGTTTGTTATGCTAACGAATGCCATTAGCTCCTTACTGTTAGTTTTGCACCATGTCTTTGAAATAGATACTATGCAAGAATATTCTGTTAACAGTGGATTCGAGTACCACTGTTAAAACTGTTTAGGACTCTTGAGTTGGGCAGCTGAAAAATTTTGAATTCAATTAGACACAATGTCAAACACTTAAACTTCAGCTTTCATGTTGCTGAATGCTTTTTTGTTTGTCTAAGCAGTGTATTTTAATTCGGAAATTCTGAATCCTCTTAGAAAGGTAACTTTTTAAGAATGACTGATTTCTAGGCGCGCTTATCTAAGTACTTGAAGTTCTTTAAGCCGGTTGATTGGTTACCTTGTTGTACATCATATTCTTTCATCAGTTCTGAATCCTTTGAATTTAAAATTTCATTATTTCTGTCTTCATTGCAAAGCTTGTTGAATCTTGCATCATGTGATTGTTACTTTTGAGTGCGTTTACTATTTTAAGGACTTTTCTTGCATGTCGATTGCAATTGGAATTGGGATTTGAAACCATTATATGTATATATATTTCATATATTTTGATGATGATAACTTTTAAATTGTAGATTTATATGCTTAAAGAACCTTGGACAATCGTTTGAAAAGAAGCAGCAGCACCAACAGTAGCTTTGATAACAATAAGATTAAGGAAAGCCATTAATTCGAATTCGAATTCGCTTTCAATGCAGGCATGACATACACTATAATACTAAGTACTATAATATGAAGATGAAGACCGACCAATGACATTACCCAAACGTTTAACACTTTTTTTTTTATTGTATATCCACTTGGCAGCCACGTGCGTCTGTGTCCATTTTAATCAATGCTCGAAAATTGCAATTGAAATATTCTACTACTACATACACTCACTCATCTGTCGTTGACACAATTGAAAATAACAATTTCATGAAGGACTTCGTGCTGCATGAAGCAAAATAATAAAAAAAAAAAATGAATAAAAAAAAAAAAAAAAAAAAAAAAAAAAAAACCAAAACAAAAAAAAAAAAAAGAAAAGCACTCTCCCCCCCAAACCTCACCCTTTCTCCCCCCAAGAA
>JBANCV010000409.1:23165-40552 GCA_037040105.1 Amiota albilabris | reverse complement strand
TTGACATGTCATACGAATTTGAGGAATATCTGTTTGAGATTCCAAGTGGATTCGTTCGTAAACAACCAACACTATCCAATTGAATTTTTGATCTAATTGGATCTGCCTGGCTTGCCACCGTATAATTTCGTGATGCCATTGTGCCCATTGACAGGTTTAAGAAATAAATGTTGGTTATTTGTTATCGTGATCATGGAAGTCATTTGGGATACAGAAGGTTTATAAGAGTGCACTGGGTGTCAACAAAAATTACCATGTGTTTTAGGAATACAAAATAAAAAGTAAGTACACACACAGAATTCAAAAAAGGGAACACAGGGTAGATTTTGCTTCATTCTTTCTTTAGGAAATCGCTCACTGATTGATCTTCATGCCAATGTGTTCCTTTAGATGGTCGATGAGATTGCGTCGCTTGATCAAGTGTTCAGCTATCTATCGATGCTGGGGACAATATTGTCCTTTAAAATGTTGAAGTAATCCGTATTATATGTTAATTTAAATTTTAAAATAATTGACGGTATCTTCTTATAGGTCCCACTCATCTATAGCTTACGAACAAATTACATCTATAATGGTAATAATAATAATAACTACATACAGACATATGAATGTACATATATGCATGTTTAGTATTAAGACAACAATAACTTTCTCTATTTAATTGAAATTCAATTATTTTTATTGTTATTTAAGTAGATGAATAGTCTTCTCAATATATTGTATTTACCATACTTCAAACAAGAATGGACTACATGGCATTGGCTTTATTGTAGCGAAAAAATGTTTAAACACCTGCTGGGTTTTTCACCTATAAATGAACGCCTGTGCTCCTTGAGGATTGAAGGAATGTTCAACAAGACAGAAGATGCAATAGATCTAGCAATAGACAAATTCTACTCCGACCTGAAATCCAGTATTAGCATAATATGTTCCTACGACACCATCATCATCCTAGAGGATTCCAACGCTCGCATCGGCAAAGAGAAGCATTTCAAGGACGTCGCGGGTTTCCACTTCCTGTACGACACTACTCCTAGAGAGTATATGCCACAATACTATGCAGAAAGAAGAAACGACACGATGTGAGCACTTCTCTAATAGGTATATGTACTACGGTGTTAAGTACAGATATATGTATGGATTTTGTTTTGAAATTTGTGTGATTTGAATATTTGCTTGTAGATTTGTTGTTTGTTTTGTGTGGATAACGTTGGTGTCAAGTTGATTACTTTTTTTCCATGAAGTGCTCCTTTCACCTTCCGTTGCAATAAATTGTCATACTCAAATATTTATCCAAATTTCAATCTTGTTTTCGTGAGGATTAAAATCAATCAAAATCTCTGAATGCTCGAAATATCAATCAATCTATTGTTTTGTGTTGTTAAGGTTTTTCTTGAACATTTTTAAAGCAAAAGATTTATAATATTAAAATGTTATAAGAAAATATGTTTTTAAAGCTTTGTTTGATATTTATTAGTATCGCGGCTAAGATAAAGCCATCTGACTGGAAAACAGATGGAATTGATAAATATAGATAATTTTGTAGTTTCATTGTTTTTGTTTTGTTTTGTATTTTATTAGAAAATTTCAATTTGTTTATGCTAGATCTAGTTCTCAGAAAGTCCAACAATAACGACCACTTTTTCACACTAAAACATACAATAGAGTATGAAAAGCTTGTGTTGAGTTATACGAAGTAATACCAGATCCAGTTCTCGATTATGCCAATTCTCATGAACAAAATGTGTTTTTTCTTACACAATGCTTATGACCCAAGAGTCATTATAAAACAGTATTAGATTACAACTGGACTGGTCTGAACTGAACTGGACTGGTTATGGTTATGGTTATGATTATGGTTCTAAGACTTCAAGGAGTACGCATTTTGTGGAACAATTAATAACAAGAAAAATTTCTTGCTTCTGATAAAAAACAAAAATAAATTAAAAACATATGGCATTAAAATCATCATTCAGCAAGTGTTTCATTTGTTCTTCTTTGAGTTGCTTCTTATCATTACAATAAAAAAAAAATCATATATAACTATACTCGTTCTATCATAAGAGTTTATATTAGATATGATGAATAATATTGGTAAACTAATGTATTGACAAATTTTACATTTGTTGTTTTTAATACAAACAATGAAATGGAAATCAGGAAAATCACTGCATCCTCAGTGCCTTCGGACAAAATTGTGAATCCTGCCTTTCTCTATATCCAGATTTTTCTAAATAGTCTTCAAGAATCTTGTATTTGCAAACACCTTATAAGTTTCAAGCAGCAACATTCGACTACCTTAATGTCAGGATAGGTCTAGATATGGTCGCTCCTCATCTTGGTGATCCATTTGTCCTTCCAGTTGACAAATATGGTTTATAGGGTCTCCGATGCACTATACTTGTACTTCAAGCATCTGAACAAATTGGTAAAACATATTCAGATTAATGTGAAAAATATATGTATGAGTGTATATATGTATATATATATATATGTATGTATATATTAATATATTATAAAATAAAAAAGAGACAAACCAATTGTCCGTAAGCTCTCATTTACTATACATATGTGTAGGAGTTGTCACCAACAGAAAATTGCTCAAATATGAGTTGACTCAAGTTGAGTGATCTTAACATTGAGTTCAGCAACTCTTTGAGGTGAGTACAATTCGAATGGAGTGTAATTGTCTCTCACCTCGAAATGATCTTGTCTTAAACACCCGATTGCATTTGTGTATTTGTTATATGAAATCCACCAGGCGCATGCCTAGAAAAAATTTATCTGTATAGACTAAAATCTATATACTCGCATACATAATTAAAAGATCGCAAGACATTCAAACTGATTTGTGATTCAAAGGCTACGAATTTCATATAAACGAGAGTTATAACTGACAAAGAGATAAATTCAGAGAGAGAGAGAGAGAGATGACTATGATTCAATCTGAAATTGATGTCTCAGGATAAAGATGAACAAAATTGCAACTTAGCACAATTGAACCCATATACAACAATGAATCGAATAAAATTGAACATAAAAATTTATTTATAAGTATTATATTTATTACATCGATATTTAATCCCCCACCCAAACAATCATGCAAATCGTTTAAATATAAGGTAAAAAGTAACGGAGACATTAAACAACCTTGCTTTACACCAGATGACACAAAGAAATCTGTCCGACATATCCTTAACAGTCCACATTAAATAACTGCTCACTTTATAAGCCTCTATCAATAAAATTCACCATTTTAGTTGAAATTCCCATCATCTGCAACTCGAATATTAAAAGCTGCCTTGGAACTTTGTCGAAAGCCGCTTTAAAATCAACAAAAAATGCATAGACTTTTTTCTTTTCTTTAAATTTAAGTTGAATTATTGAACATAAGTTATAAATATTGTCAACAGTAGAGTGTTTTTTCCGAAAACCCGCTTGGAATTCTGTTACCACATTATATTTTTCCGTCCACGTCACCAGCCTCTCATTGGCCATGCCCATCATAATTTTCGCTATACATTTCATAAACGAGATGCCCCTATAGCGCATCTCTTTTATCATCATCTCTTAAATAACGGGAAAATTATATTTGTCTCAAAAGATTTGTCTGACTGTGCATGATTGTATAATCATGAATGTGTTTTTGCTAATGCACTCCAAAAATTCGTATTTGCATTTTTAAAAAGAGCTTTATTTTTTTTTTCAACACACTTAAAATTTCATCTACCGTAATATCACCATCCAAATTGTCATCGATTTTTAACAAGGGCGCAATACATATGTATACAATGCTCTGTTTGATGGGGGTTTAAAAGATTTTCGAAATATTGCTTGAATACTTCTGCAGGTATTTCAGCGCAGCTGTTTTGTCCATGCAATCTCGAAACTACTTTCCACCAATCTTTGCTGTTCCTCACATTATTTATGCTTAACTCCAAAATATGCTCTTTTACTTTTCTCACATTGTGCTTTATATTTAGTTCTTGCTTGTTTGTATTTGTCTTTATCAATCATGCTTTGGGTATTATTAAACGTCCTTAACAAACTTAGGTCTAGTTGACTAGCAGCATTACATTTCCAATCAAACCATTTCGCTTTTTTTAACTAGTTTGTCTGATTTGCTATTGACCACAACAGACTCCCTTATAATTTCAATAAAATCACTTAGCTCCAGGTCATTTCTTTCCTCTCCAAATTATTTACCAGGCTTCTCTTCTTAAACGAAGAAACTTCCGAGGTTTCGGTAAAAGGTTATTATTGCTTCTAACAACAATATGCCATGTATTCCCTGTAAATAGATCCACATTTTATCATCCACCTTGAAATCGAATCCATACTTTAAAATATCCATTGAAATCGCACATATATCGTTAACAGACAGCCCTAAACTACTTAGAAATGTGTACTTCCCAGAATCGTCACTATTTGACATCCCGTTCAGAATAAGCAGGCCATTATTTTCACAGAACTCACAAAATTGCTTACCAGCTCCATTAACTACTTTGTCTTTGGAAATCCTGCTTTTCCTCCCGACCATTATTTCATGACTTAAATTGTCATCAACAATGATCTGTAACTCACCTATTCGGATATTTGAATCTCCAATCACAACTGGATTGACTAAATCATTCTGGTGCAAATTCTCTTTTACAATTTCAAAGTCTTGATTCCAACTACCACCACTCTGATATAGTGGAATTATATGTATCTTATTATTTCCCTTTAATATTTCACTTTCCTTTAATTCCTCTAAGTTCTTGATTGCATGACTAATATCAACCCTTTTTAGGTCCTCTTTAATGCCATAAAGTTTGCCCCCACCCTTTGTTCCCCAGGCCGTGACATTGTAAGATCACTTTCACTGTTTTTACTAACTAACTTACCACTAACTCTAAAATTACAAATTTCATCTATATGTTTTTTTAATTTAACTTACTTAGTAGGTGACTATATAAAATACCATCCGAATTCCTTATTCAATAGGAAATAGTCAATTTTTAACTGCAAGATTACTTTTTTGTTTTGTTGTCTTTCCGAGTTAAGGTCTCTTTCTATAAAAATTGAAGATCCTGCAAGCTTCCTTGTATTTTTTATAATATCATTTGCCATTTCAGAAGATTCTAACTCTGCAACAATTCCCACTTTGTTATTTTTGTCACACCCTCTTTAACATGTTGCAGCTTAAGAGTCTCCCTGCATAATTGCTCAAAAGCTGCCTTGGGCGAACAGTCTTGAGAAAGTCCTTTGATGATTACATTCTTTTCTCTATGTTTGTTGACCATTATGTATAACTCTTTCCTGTCAGCTTCTCTTCTTCGATCTGTGCATCCAAGGATTGTTTCAATGCCTTGATGTCCTCCTTTGTAGCCAACATCTCTACTGCTTTCTCCAGCTTTTTTAACAACATTTTGTTCCACATTTTGGATTGCCGCCATTATGTCATGCAGTAACAAATCTGGCAAAGTTTCAGCCACACTCCTTTTTGCTGCATTACCTAGGATGCCACTTGTAGGTGTACGCTGCATAAGTGTAGGAGTGTCTTTTCTGTTATTGCCTAAACCCAAATTGATGTTCTGGAATTATATTTTGATTTGTAAATAGCTTACAAGATTTCACAACGAGATTTTGCAGAGAGATAGAGAGAGAAGCATGAGCAGCTCATTATATCTTCAATGGTTATATCACTAATTAACTTTTTATCATTTATTGTCATTCCTAACTTTGTTTAATAGAACCAACTGGGCGATCGATGCTCCATGCTAATCTATAATATAATGGGGAAAACAAGACTGCAGTCTCAGTAATTTTGAACTAAAACCAAATAAAATCTATTAAAATTGTTTATGAAATTTTTACTTTGTTCTTTTTTATCTATTTATTTTGTTGCTCTCTGATAAGCAGATTCATAAAACATTTTGTGCAGAAATTTCTTTTGGAAAACACCTTAAGAAATATGCCTAAAGAAATGCAACAGAACTCAACTGAAAAAGCATAAATTATTGCTTTGGCAGAACTTTGTTTATGAGATGTACTAGTTCCCCAAAGTCCATGACATTAATTAGCTTTTAGCCTAAAAGAGGACAATGAATTAAATTACTTGAAGCCATGCGAATGGAGCATATCAGGAATTTTATGATTAACCCTTAACATTTAGTAATAAGATTGTTTTTTCGGTGCAGTCTAGGAACTAATCTCTTCTGCGATAAACATATGTCAAAGTTTATAATTCTGTAAAACAGAAATTTTACATTTTTTTTACAATTTTTTGTATCTCTACATATATGTTTTTTATTTATTACAATATTATTTATTATTATTTTATGATTATATATTGTTCAATAATTCAACATTTTGCACAAAATAACAAAGTCTATAAATAAAAGTCAGCTGTTGATTGTCGTTGTTTTATTATAGATATTTTCTATATTTTAATGCTGCCAATTGAGGCTTCTATTTCTTAAATCTTTTGTCGATTTATATAGTTCGATAGGATGCTTGGATTTTAGATAGTAACTGAATGACTACATTTCATCAAGGCTTGATACAAAAATTATTTAAATTTAATTTCATATTAAAAAACAAAAAATATTCTTTCCCTTATACATTTCCAATAAATATGTTATAAAAGTAAATACGATATATTCGTGTATATTATTATATTTTATATAAAGTATGAAGAAAACAACGATTCTAAAGATAAAAAACACAATCAACAGATTCAATATATTTACAAAAGTATAATGTTGTCTTCATAGTATTTAGAAAATTTAAATTTGACGCAAAAATTTAATTGCACCATGAGCATTTTCGTGCGATTGTTTTCGACATAATCTATACCTTTAATTTAAAATTTGGCAATAAAGCACCATCAAAAGGCACAAAATACATAAGTACATAAATATATTATGTAAGCGGTTATCAGAATTCAAGAAGATTTGTTTGCTTTGGAATAATTTGATGGTTGCTCAAAAGAAGGCTCATGTCGTTTCGTGCAAAGAAAAGTTGAAGAAATCTTGGATCTATGCGTATCACCTCGAAATTAAACAGCAATCAGCTTCATGGGTCTTTGAAAATGATGCAAATCCAACAAAATTTATATACGGACGAAGCACCTGGAAGCAAATGTTCGCCTGTTTCTTTGGAAAAACTGGACATGTAGCAACTGTGCACCATGACACCAATGTAAGACAATCAAATCTGAATGGTATAAAAATTTTGTTTGTCAGAAGTATTCAATGATTGATAAATACTTACTTACGAATTCTATAGTCCTGATTTGGCACCTACTCACTGACTTCTTTTTGTTACCGCAGATCAAAAACAAATTTCGAGATCAATGTTTTTTAATGCCTAAAGAAGCGGTTGATGCATTTAAAATGCATAATTTCTATTCCTCTATTCCTGAAATATAAAATTATTAGATTCAATAGATTATTTAAATTATAATTGAAAACAATAAAAATAAACCAGAAAGAAGGGTATGCCGAAGATGTCAAAATGTTTTTTGTATGCAAGCATTTCGATTCAGTAATTCTAGGATTGTGAATTTACATGATTGATGAATATGCATCAGAAATCTATTAAATCAAAATTTCAAAATGATAGGACAAAAACCAAAAAAGTTTTTGTAATAAGAATATGCATTTGATTGGGGTTTGTTTGTATGGAAGGTCCGATTCGGCTGATTCCCACAAATATACTGCGTATGATAAAAAGAAAGCTAAGTGGAAAATTTCAGCTCAAAAACTGAGGGACAAAATTGAATACAAACAGAAAGACAGATAGACATGGCTAGATCAACTTGTCATGATCAAGAATATATATACCTTATGGGGTCTACAATGTCTCCTTCTGTGCATTACAAACTTCATAACAAACTTTTAATACTTATTATTCACTATGTGAAGAGTATAAAAATGTAAACGATCATGTGTCATTGAATGCAATTGTTTAAAAAATTAATTAATTTTTTATCTTCTCTAATTAATTATCAGTTGCCTTTTAAACTTTCTTCATTAACTGCAATTATGAGGAGCATGAAGCATGACTTAAAATAATAAGTTGCAATAATTATATAAAAAATATTAACAACATGATTGCAACACATTTGATCTAAATAATAGAAAAAATTATCGTTGAATTTTTCTAAATACCTTCCAGGCCTGATTTTTAATTATGTTTGTATATTCTGTGTGTCAATTTTTTAGTTTTTTTTTATTATATAAATTAAGAAATTGGCAATTATGTGAAATGTTGATCCATACGTTATGTTATGGAAATCGGTAAGGGAATCAAACTAAACTTTGGTGTCAAATAGTATATTTGTCTCCGTTATTTGTGTCTGCTCTCTGAAAATTCAGGAAAGTAAAGTAAAATAACAATTAAGGCTTGAAGTTAATTTGTATTATAATAACTATCCTTACCAGTAATCGAAGAACTGTAGTTTTTATATTGTATCGTCCTTGATCTCAGGATAGGACTAGATATGGTGGCTCCGCATCTTGGTGATCATTCCAGTTGACAAATATGGTTTATGGGGGTCTCTGATGCACTATACTTATACTTCAAGCATCTCAACAAATTGGTAAAACATATTCAGATTAATGTGAAAAATATATGTATGAGTATATATATATATATATATATATATATATGTATGTATGGATGTATGTATGTATATATTAATATATAATAAAATAAAAAAGAGACAAACCAATTGCCCGTAAGCTCTCATTTACTATACATATGTGTAGGAGTTGTCACCAACAGAAAATTGCTCAAATATGAGTTGACTCAAGTTGAGTGATCTTAACATTGAGTTCAGCAACTCTTTGAGGTGAGTACAATTCGAATGCAGTGTAATTGTCTCTCACCTCGAAATGATCTTGTCTTAAACACCTGATTGCATTTGTGTATTTGTTATATGAAATCCATCAGGCGCATGCCTAGAAAAAATGTATCTGTATAGACTAAAATCTATATACTCACATACATAATTAAAAGATCTCAAGACATTCAAACTGATTTGTGACTCAAAGGCTACGAATTTCATATAAACGAGAGTTATAATTCAGAATTGTATGACAAAGAGATTATAAACTCAGAGAGAGAGAGAGAAAAAGCAAGAGACAGAGAGAGAGATGACTATGATTCAATCTGAAATTGATGTCTCAGGATAAAGATGAACAAAATTGCAACTTGGCACAATTGAACCCATATTCAAAAATAAATCGAATAAAATTGAACATAAAAAATAAGCAAATAAAAAGAACTAACAGCAAAAAAATTTTTCTTTTTAATATAAAAAACTCTTCTTCTCCCCCTACTTTCGATGATCTTCAACAAATCAAATCACATATAGAGCTATTGAGTTGAGTTTTACTTTGATTTGTTTATAGAACTCACACACTCATTCTACATTGAGTGTATTATATCTAATACAGATACACCACCGGAACATACTGACGCTTTGAGTGTTACCCTTCTATCTTTATCAGTATTGCACATGTGTTTGTAGATTCATATGTATCTTGAGTTTGAGCTTATTGCATTCGAGGAAGAGAGAAAAAGTCTAAAACTCTAAGATATTAGCACAAGTTTTATTCTATTATAACTAACAGTCATAGTTAAAGTGTCGGAGAAGAAAGTCTTCGTAGTGATTATAAATCGGAATTCTAAAATCTTAAAACGAAAAGTGTCAAGATGTCTGTTATCTCTTCCACCGCGAACATAAACAGCCTAAGTGATTCTATTCTGAAGATGATATTCAAACACTTACCATTGATCGACATGTGTAACGTCGCCCAGATGTGTAAACGTTTTGAAAATATTTGCATCGAGATTTGGATTAGCAATGACACCTATCTTAATCTCATTGAATTCAAGGATAACTATGTTAATGGTTTACCAGAATACTTCTTGCGTAAAATGGCACCAATGCTACATTCTATGATTGTGCAGACCAGTGATTTTGGAAAGTTCAATGCCGCTTCGGAGTATGTAGATTTCGGAGTGTTAACCGAGCTGAACATGTCTAACAATATCGAAAGATCTAATTGGGGAGTAGCAACTTTTTTGAAGAAGTGTCCAGCATTACTTACTCTTACGGTATGTGAATGCTTGATGAGAGAATACATGGACGATATAGTCGACTTGCTGGCTCTGAAGATTCTGAAGATCACCCATGATGGGGAGGATGAGGATTTTGATGGTCTCATGGCTATGTTAATCGAGAAGAAAGGATATTTTATGACTCATCTTTCTACACCAGTTGATGTCTTTCCACCAGTGTGGTTGTCTGATGATTTTATGCCGAATTTAGTTTCCATGGAGCATCTTACAATGGATACTCGTCCATGTCATTATATACTTAATGAGAATGACTATCATTCCTTGCCATTTCTATCAACACTCAGGGAATTGAAAATTATTGGAACTAGCTATTGCGAACAACATCTCATGCGTCTCGTTCTAAACAGTTCCGAATTGGAAAGTTTGTATTTTGATCCATCAATCGTGAATGAGTGGTTCCACGTCAAAATGAATAGAGAAAGACGTGCTGATGGCATATTCAGCAACCTTGCTGTTTACATTCCGCAGGATATACCTGAGTGTTTTGAAGTTGAGGAGAATTTGTCGATTTTGCAGTTTTTGTAGTGCTCTATGGCACAGAGGGGGATGGTGGGCGGGGGAGATTTTGAAGGCAATTATAAGGTAGGACATTGAAAAGAGTATGAAATAAAAAAAAAATTTTGAATATAAACAAGAAGTGAATTGGAAAGAACATGAAAACAATAAAAAGAAAAAAAAATATTAAAAAAAAAAAAAGGAAAGCAAATGAAAAGAATTGATCGTTATATTGGGTCTCATGAAAGACTTTTTTATATATTTTATATTCCTACTGCACGTTATGTGCTTATTTACTACTATTTAATATGAATATACTATTTAATGAAATCAAACAAGAATGCGAAAAAAAAGAAAAGGCATAAAAAGAATATTAAAAAATAAAAACAGATAAATACTGAAAAGGATTTGGGAGAGGAGGGGAGGGTAGAAAAAAGAAAGCATAAAAAGAAATATAATAGAAATGGAATGGAAAAGAAATAAACAGACAATATTAATTAAAAATGGGAAAAAATTTAAGAAATTAAAAAAAATTTTAAAAAAAAATTTAAAAAATAAAAAAAAAATATAAAAAAAAATAATAAAAATAAATAAAA
Source organism: Amiota albilabris (assembly GCA_037040105.1). Taxonomy (NCBI): domain Eukaryota; kingdom Metazoa; phylum Arthropoda; class Insecta; order Diptera; family Drosophilidae; genus Amiota; species Amiota albilabris. Next base: position 29,327 of record JBANCV010000409.1, on the reverse strand, counting down.
AAAATTAATATTTGTCTCTTAAAAGAGTTTTATATATCTTTTTTATACTCTCAAATATTATGTATTAATCTATTTAAAAATGAATTCAATAAAGGTTTTGAACCCAATATAAATGATATGTTTGATTAATTGAAGGATCCAACTCTACTCTACTATTCAATCAACGACTGTTCAGCCACTTTTTGATGACATTAACCCTGGACTTGGGTCGCTGCTTGGATAGCAATTCTATTTTTTTTGATGCATTCTAAAGAACTTTGTTTAAAACTAAATCATCATGGTCAGGGTTATAGACCCGGTGTTGCTGTACTACTAGCTAGGACAGACGGCTCAACATTAAGCTCAGCATATTTTCATGGAAACAAATTCAAATGATCAAACGTCCTGTTTTCGTTTTGCAATAATGCACTAAAATTTTAATCACATATTTATTTATTTATGAAAACTTAATGTCAACTAAAAGTATGAGCATAAGAAATAATAATGACATAAAGTACAGAATACAAAAATTACGTAATCTCAAATAAATCAATCTCTAACCCGGTGAGGGAAATTTATTTACTAAATCGCCATCTAAGCCTTAGGGGCACAACCATGTTTGGTCAAAGGCAAAAGGATTGACAAGTCTTCCAAATTGAATCGTCCAGGTTTAGTCACGGTGAGGTAGACAGGCTTAGGTGTTGGAGGACCAGTGATTGATTGTGGGTAGCGAAAACTCAGGAGTAAGGATGTGATAAAATTTACACAGAGTACGCGAAATGTATCGTGTGAAGCTAAGTTACTTGTATACCTAACTAGAGCAAGGGAAATGAAATTTTCTAGTGGCACGTCTAGGAACACAGAATCTTATTTGACTCAAAAGGCCTGGCGATTTTGCAATACCGGTAATAAGTTTATTAAGAAAGCTAAAACAGAAACAATAAGTTAGATGATATGTTAGTACATATTCTTCATTTATATTAAATCTATGACGTAGTGGGTGGATGGGTGGAGCCTTTTTAAACATCTCAGGCAATCATTTACATATAGAAAGATCCAAAGTAAGATGATTGGATGAATTATATAATTTAGGGCGTCATTATAAAGATTGGTTTCGCTTCTTATCAGTAAGACTGTTCATATTGGTTTTTTATTTTCAATTTAATTTTGTCGGCAAATGAGACTTTAGTTGTTTTTTTTTCTCTTTAATTTTAAAATAAACATGGTTGCAATTCATTATGTATTATGTATAATTTCAAGATAATTACGATAGAAGCAGCTGCTTAGAAGAAGGATGAGTCGATAAAAATACAATAATAATTTTCAAGAAAAAAAAAAAATTGAATAATTTTCTATATTTCTCACTATTCGTTTATGTCTAAGAAATATAAATATAAAATCAATATTTCCAAGAGGTGATAAATGATAGATATTTTTATTCTGTTGTAGATGGATTTCTTTGAATAAAATATCACACTCTCATTGTTCTTGTTCTTCTTAGTTTTCAATAAAAGGTCAAAACTGAATTTTTTCAAGAATAAAAACTTTTGTATACCAAATCGTTTTATGACTTGTTTATTTCAAATTTATATTATACAAAACCATTCAATACATTTTGAGGTCTCACTCGAGGCCTTCAAAAGATGGCAATGTACCAAACAAGGGTTGCCTGCTTATTATTTGCTCATTGACATGAGAGAAATTATAAAATACTTGTACTTTATCCAGATGAATTCTCAGATGTCTAATATCGTTTACCCATTGGATTTGTTCATTGCTTAGTTCTAAGGAGTAACTGGGTAGGTGACATTTTTTACACCTCCTTGTGAAGGTGTGGCGTTAATTTCAATTTTCAAGACAGCAAGACAGTCCAATGATTCTTCTAGTACTATTACAACTTCATCATAGATTGCACCCGAGCTGTAAATTGCTGTGTAGTCATCAAAAATGGATATAGTTCAATTTCCTGATGTTGCAATATGTATACAGTATGTATGGTGTAGGGCTTAATACAGACCCCCTGAGGAACTCCAGCACAAATGTATGAGTTTACTTTTTGGGTCAATACCATGCTTGGAAACTCTGAAAAGCCGATGTGTGAAAAAGCTTTGGATTAGTTTTTCTAGATATTTTGGTGCTCGAATTTGAATTAACTTGTGGATTGTGTCGAAAGGCGCTTCGACATACAGGGTACCAAAGCCAACTGAAAATTAAATTTCTACTTTACAAAAATTATTTACTTTTATCAAGGAATAAACGCAATTGAAATGTGGCCTAAAAGCGAACAGAGTAGGTTGTAATATATTATCTTCAGTTAAGTGCAGATTTTGTATGCAAAAAGTGCTCAAATTTCTTAGCAAAGTCACTAAGCAATCTAATTAGTCAAAAATGTCTTGGAGAGACCGATGGTTTCCTGGCTTATGGATAGGAATAATTTTTGATGTTTTCCATACCTGTGGATTATACATAGCTTAGCTGAATAGATAGGTTGTATACTCGTGTGAGATAATTCGGTGTAGCAGGGGGTAGATTTTTAATACACACGTTTGGTATTCGATCTTGCCCAGTAGCTTTCTTAGTCTTTTGGCAACGAATTACTTGCATAACTTCTTCAGTAGTGATGACAGTAGTATTTTGGTCCTTAGCAATAGACACAAGTTTGTTTATAAACAAGTCAACTAAGACAGTTGCTTGCACATTCGACAGAGATTATGTGAAGTGGTGCCTTGCTTCAAAGATGCCTATTAGAATGTTTACATTTTCCTCTCTCTCCGGGTATGTTTGATCATTGTGGCTAAAGCTAGGAATATATTGCTGCTTGTTTTTAATAACTCTTGTGAAATTCTTTATGATTTGGTATTTGGAAAATTTATAAGGCTCTCACATATGTACATATACCGTCTTGATATATTGTATAATACTCATGATGAATGTATTTAATTTTAGTAGTGTCTAATTTTTAATATTTTTTATCAATAAAGATGCCAAATATTATTATTAAGGAAATACTTATTACTAACAAAGCAAAACAAAAGGAAACAAATCACTAGATATGAATCATTTTCACCTATGCAGATCTGAAAAATTAATTGTACAAAAGCTATGGTTAATTAGATTTTTAGTAAATAATTAACTATCGGTTTATCCAGCGGAAATAATGTGCCAAGCAATTGATTCACAGATGATTAAAATAATAATGAATAATACAATAATTTGTAATAATCATCACATGAGTTTATCAATGCCTTTATGTTGATTCCCTTTATAAAGAATAAACAGATTAAACAATAATAATAATAAAATCGAACCATCAAAAATATAAACATAAATAATAATATTTTCGTTATCCTCTTACTTTAATTACAATCAAAACAAAAGCAGAAAATGTTATTTATTGTCTTAACATAATAAACAAAAAAAAAAAGATTATTTCAGCTCCTGCTTAATCGGCAGATCCTACGCTCAATGCATTCTCTATACACTACATATGTACATGTGTGAAGTAGTATTTCTTTGTCATGATGTACATGATGAAATATCAAAGATCTTGAATCTAGTGAAGACCAACCAATTCCATCCAATTTTATTTCGGTGTTAAGTACATAAGTCTCACTATTTGAGTAAATTACGGGAAATATTATTGTGCTTAGAATCTAGTTTTCTTAGAATCTATATTCTATATTCAACATCATGTCAATTGAAGTTTAGTTTCACATATGGAGTTCTAGTCTTGGGGTACACGGCTAATATCAAATCACACCTATATAACCTGGTACTAAGCATATATTTGTTCTTGGTATCAACCGAAATAGATTCTTTCGGATATTGACAGGACCCTCTGAAACCAACTAAGCTTACTCAGCCGTTAACTCCGCAATCCTACTCTCTCCTCCTACATTCAAGCAAAACAATGAGCCTTAAGAATACTCAGTAAAGAGGCTTTTATAATCTACCCTAACCTAACCTTAACATATCATATGATCATTCCAAGAGGCAGAGTATCCAAAACAGAAAAACGTTCTAAAAATATTCTTTTTATTAAGACAAAAAAATTGTATGTAGTTTTTCTTTGGGGCGCTTCATTTATTTCTAATCCAGGGACTCTTAACTTAAATTATTTTGCAATTGGCTGCATCCTCTTTTTCTTTGCCTTTATTGTGTTGCATTTAATGAAACAACATAAGTTTCATTAAATGATTTTCCCAACTCCATAATAAAAATAATATTAATAAAACATACATAATTGTATAACATAAAAATCCTGACCAGACTAATATGTAAAATGATAGATGCACGGAAATGAAAAAATTTACCTTCGTCCTATATTGTCACTGTGTATTGCACGACTTAGACACATGTTTAGTTCTTCTGTGGAAGCAACAAACTCTTGCTCATTCTTATATAAATTTACTTTTTCCTCTGAGGCTACTTGAAGTGAAAGGTTTGCATAAATAAGCCAAGGACCTTAAACGAACTTAAGGCCAATATCCGCCAGGAAAAAGTCGCCATATGTCGAAAATGTGGACGACATTACGCCATTCGAGCTCCGAATGAATATTTGTAGAATCTCATATTCCAATCTCCTTAAACCAAATTATATGATCTCTCACTTGTAGAGCATATAAAAGTGTTAGTTTCATGTATATTTTAGGGGTCCATATCCAAAGGGTGCTAACGGTACCGTATTACTAAGCTTCCGTTATCCGTCCGTCCGACTCCGGCTTTATGTCATGAACCGTTATAGATAGACAGTTGAAATTTTCACAGTATGTGTATTTCTATTGTCATATCCCTCCCCATACAAGTAATGTGCTTTTAGTATGATACCCTAAAAGTATGCAACACTATATAATTTTAAAAATTTTATCACTTGATCCAACTGTGTGTGACTTGATCATTTATTCCATATATTGAAACAAAGGTGCGCTCAGTTCTTTAATGGTCATCTCTTTCATATTCAAATGGAGTAAATTCAAATATGATCACTGAACCATACAGCAAAAAAAAAAAAACATACAATATCTACGGCACCCTCTATGATGGGTCCGTTTCGCACTTGACCGATTTTTTTGTTTTTTTAAATACAATAAATCAATTCTTACTTATGTTACTCATTTTAAATTATTATTTCGTTATATTTAAAATCACAATTCATGCCTTTTTGTATTTGATATAGTCATAATCTTTTTGAAAATCAATAAATTTCCAAATACTATATTACTGCATCAAACATTTTTACATACATATTTTTGCTTTCATGAATTGCAAGAATTATTGCAAATGAACAACAAGTCCATACATATGAAAATATAATACATGCTATAGAATTTGTTGGGCTCCTTGAGATTTTTTGCTGTTAATAATTTGAAAAACCATCTTCATTTAAAGCTTTCGGGTGCACGTTCACGTGCTGTGCTGAAGAGTTTACGCAATTCAACGCGTTCTAAGTCGAAATCAAAATCAAAATCAACAATTAATTTGAATGCCCGAGATGAGGCCCGACCATCATCATCAGTTGCTGCCTCTGCAGCAACATTACCAACAACCACAACAACAGCAACAGCTTACAGTAATGATAATGATCCTTTAGCTTGGACAGTGGAGGTAAGATACTGTGTGTGTGTGTATGTGTGTGTGTATTTGAGTAACTTTATTATTATTATGGCCATGTTAATGTTCATTAAAATTTCATAATATAATCATCTCAAGCCACTTCACTCCACTCACTTCCCCCCTTACCAATACCATTTTAATGTTCTTACTTAATTTTGTTAACAAAAGAAAATTGAAGCATGCATACGTAACTTTTCTCATTTCTATGCATAATAAATTCTTAGAAACCCATTAAAAAAAGAAACAAAAATTATTCATTTTATTTAAATAAACAAATTAATGTTGAAATGTAATTTTAATAAAATTAAATTTTAAAATTACCTTATATAAAATAACAACAATAATATAATATTGTAATAATATATAATCGCATATAATTCAAGAAATATACTAAAGACATTCATTTGTCCCCTCGTTGCTCCCACACACTTCTTGACATACTTATATCGTTTTTTTTTTTTTTTTTTTTTTTCCTTAAGATTCAATTCCACGTCAGACATTTGGTTTCGGATTTTTTTTGTCATTGTTGTACCCAAAATTTTCCTCCCACACAACCCTCAGGAAGTATAT
>JBANCV010000409.1:0-23155 GCA_037040105.1 Amiota albilabris | reverse complement strand
TGGAAGAAGAGAGAATCGCATAGAATTAAAGAAATATACTAAAGAAATTCGTTTGTCCCCTCGTTGCTCCCAAACACTTCTTGACAGACTTATGTCTTTTTTTTTTTTTTTTTTTTTTTCATTACGATTCAATTACACTTCATACATTTGATTTCGGATTTTTGTTGTCATTGTTGTACCTAAAATTTTACTACTACACAACTCTAAGTAAGTATATTCATATTGCACTCTAACTACAAAAGGTCATCAAATTAAAAAACAGCATTTCGAGTTTTCAATTTATTTACAAATTGGTTAATTATAGATGAAATATTCTCTTCTCAAGCGGAGATTATGTAAGCTTTTAACATGAAATTTTTACACAATATAAGATTTGATATAATGCATAACTCTGCATCAAACATAGTGTTTTTTTTTTTTGAGTTAGAGTGCGATATATGGTATCCGTTTATACATACAGATTAAGAAGAAAATTTTCAATAACATTAGGTTGGACTATATCTCCAAAACAATTTGATTGATAATTTGTTGTAAATTTCAATATCGTTAATGAATCAAATTCTATTAAAACATATGAATTTAAAGTAGCCATTGAGATAATTTTGTTTAAGTATCAATACTGAAGTTACCAACCAGTCACTCCATTATGAGACAGACGGCATCATTTCAAAGTTTTAACATTCGTGGATCTAAGCAAAATTGCATCAGAAATATTCCAGTTGAAGAAGAAAGTATAATACTTTGATGATTTTTAAATATTACAAATTTTGTTGTTTACAAAGTGTCGCTAATTTGATGGGAGACTAATCATAAAAAAGGCTTTGAATTTTAATGACCAAAGATTTTTCCACACTAAATAATTAGATATCCCAACTAGCATTTCGTGTCATTATTCCACATATATCACAATTGATCAAAACTTCCTCAAAAACAATTATTGCTTTTAAAATGATCAGAAATTAAGCGCCAAAGTATGGAATTGAAGACATTGCTTCAAAGACTTTTCCACAAAAAGAACTGGACCCATACATTATACCTGATTGTATTTTTACCATAATAAACGTGATAAATTTTTGTTTTGTTTTTTTCGGCTATTATTGTTATACCCATCGAAACACATAGTATATTCCCAAAATATGGAGTTTTATCAATAGTACGGACCAATTTCCATAAATATTTTTTTCTATAAATTAATCGAATTCTTATATTTCTCTCACTTGTATTCAAAGTGCCAGCGACTAGGTGATGCTCCCTGTATATTTGAACCTGTTGTAGAAACCGGTACAAGTTTGTCATCAACATTGTTCTTTGTCATTTTATAAACTCTAATAATTTACTATACTACCAGTTGAATGTAAGATCGTAAGTCTCTTCTACTTATATATGTATGTATGTATATGTATGTAAAGAAAAGCTCATTAACATTGTTAACCGCAAAGTTTGCATTCGTAAATGTGGTCATGGTCTTGCTGCATGTTCATGTGCTAAAAGCTTTATTTTAAAAAGCTGGCACAGTGTGCTGCTGCTGACAAATCAAAAAAAGAAAATGTTATTACTTAAAACAATTTACGTATTTTTGTTTTGTATAATCATTAAATTTAACAAATATCTTGTTGCACAATCATAATTCAATTTCAAAATGCTTCATTGAAAATCCATAAAATACTTGGATTCCATGATGCTTTACCATATGTTGTCTTTTATTTATTTTTTAAATACATAACATATATATTTCTATATTATTTTGCATATTTCTAAATTTGAATATTTATTTATTTAATTTTTTTCCATTTTATTAATTTTTTTCTTTTTAGGTAAGTTCTGATGAAATTATATTTACATAGTTAAAGTAACAGAAGCGCCCATTTGCATAATTTAATTTATGGATACATAAAACGTAAGTTTATTTTTAAATTTTACATTGTGTATTTTAAATGTTATGTTTTTGAACTGAATACATGAACATGGTCAATAAGTTTTAATTGAAAATCAATGTGTAACTATGCTCAACAAACCACATAACCATATGTTACTTAGTTAGACCCTCAATTTTTCATCTATAAAATTGAAATTTACTATTCTTTGTTCATTTTATTAAGACATTCAATCATTCATCATCATAAACCGGCATAGTAAGGAGAATAAGTAAGATTTGGTTAGGCAAAAATAAATACATATATCATGTTTAAAATTTCTGAAATTAAACAAACAAATTATCCTCATATTCTAAAAACGAGAAATGCTTTGTATCAAAGAACTGAATACACATTATTCATTTAGCTTTTGTAATTAATTAATGCTCCGGCTGGAGCGTTGGGATTCCCGTGTTCAAGATATTTTTGGTGTTCCACAAAGCTGACCTTTGCCGGTTTCTATCCATCGCATACTTTTGATGTACTAGCTCTATTAGAAATTCATTGGTCGACTTACGTAGGTCTCTATCATGTTAAAGATGGTCTTCAATGTAGGTGTCGGTTTATTTTTCCTCTTTACTATCTTACCTTTTTAGGCTAAGTATACAGGTTGCTTGAGCAAAATGGAGATTAGAATAGATTCTCTTGTCCGATTGTAGAGCTACTACCTTGTTATTACATGGTGTACATCATCAACCAGTGGCCAAAAGCTATTTCGTGCCGTATACAGAAATATGTGGATTGTTTTTAGCTTCAGTGCTTACTTTTAACGTTAATATCTTGGGAGGATAAGCTACCGCTGGTATCACTCTCAGGAGAACTGCACTTACTAAGCCTCGTCGAGAAGGATCATACTAAAGTTATAATATGTTACCGTTGTTTGCATACGACTCTAGTCGATGAAGAGAGTGGACTTATAATAAATCTCTAGAAATATTTCCCAACCATCAGACATATTCTTATACATACAAAAATTCAAGACCCAACAATTATTAAAGAAGCAAGTTTACTATTGTATATAGACATGTGTGCGTACCAAGTATTGTATATAGATTTCCTTAGAAATTTTTGACCGACATATGGTTATTTTAACGCAGTTTAAAAAACATTCGCGAACAAAGTCGTAGAGTACACATACATAACTTCATTTTAATATTTTATTTTCCTAAGAATTGCGTGTTACGAATCAAAAGTAAAACCGTGAAACTTGATAAAAATATGTTTATTTTAGAAAGAAAAACAGGCAGACAGATTAAATTGAATTAAAAAGAGAAATATATTGATATCAATCATACGCCACTATTACACGTATATCAATAATGGCAAAAAAAAAAAAAAAGTCATTTACTTTAGTATCACTACTCTTAGTTTCATTTGTCTTAATGAGAGTAATATGTTATTTTTTCACAAATCGAGCTAAAGGCGATGGATTGATTTTAATACCCAAAACTAACAAATTCTTCCTATTTTTTTAATTCAATTTATGTAATATTAATTGCAATGCCTTTAAACATTATTGTGATCTACAAAAATTACATAATCAATATTACAATATTTTGATGTCTATACAGCCATTGACTGTTATTTCATCAAGTATTATAATATAACGGACAAACCAGCAAGTCCCTGTGATCCATCATGAACCTTATGGTTAGAGCCAGGTCGGGGCCACTATTTGCCTGTTAATGAGCTTTTTGACAAGGAAAGTTTACTAGTCGGCTGAAGTAACCACTTATGCCGTAATGAATTCCATATGTATAACACTTAGCACTTGTTCAAGATTAGATCGAGGTATCGAACTTGGTTTACCTTTGAAATGATCTCTGAGACAAATAAGACATCTGAAGAAGGATCACGCCTCAGCGTGAAGTCACAATGGGACGATTTTATAGTAGTGAGAGCTTGACTCAAGATTGGAATTGCTGCAACTAATTGTGAATCATCTATGCCGCTTCTGAGGGCAAGCCGGAGTTGAACATTATGCCGGAGTCATTTCCATATGTTGCCAGTAAGGTGTTTGGATCATTGATAATACTTAGGTACATGCATATATAATGACTGTGGTGTTTTTAGTCGAATAAGTCTCTGTTTATTTTGCCTGTTCTATTGATCCGATCCCCAGAAAGAAATTTGAAAAATATATAATTGGGTATAATAAGAAATAATACAATATGGACCAATAGATAGGGATGGATGGGCTCTGCTAAATAGATTTGTCTCGTGCTATATATGTTATCATTATAAACTCTTATTTACCTTGCAAACAATCAGAGTTGTTATTCTTAATTCTTCTCTTCTAAAGCAGATAGGTGTATTGGGAGCGAATCTTTCATTAGTCTTACTTATTATCATTAGTAAAATTTTCACTGAAGCATGAAAGCAGCAATATTATTAAGTTGCTGTCTTCTGGCTAATGGCTTTACTAAGATTGATAATAATAATGTTTATGAGAAAAACAATAGAAGACAAATGAATAGAGAATAATAATTGCGATAAGCAACAATGTTTTCATAAAAACATTGACTTTGACTTAGTTTCGGACCATAGGCAGTTGCTCGAATAGCCTACCTATATGGATAGTCTTGCACAGATTTGATGTTATTTGATAAAACAGTCAATAATAACAATAAAAAAAAAACATGTTTTGTTAGTGTTATCTTCATAGTTTCTTGCTATTGTTGTCTTGTCTTGTTGATTGTGCGAATTGGGTCCTAACCAAAAAGAAACATATTCGGGCAAAAACATTTCTATTTTTTTTCGGATTAAACATATTCTTTGCATTGCCACAATATGAACTACAATAAATAATGTCTTACCATTCATTGTAAGATGGGTACTTGACAACATCTTACAACATTATCATAACCATCATTATCATCACCATACCGTTAACAATAACAACTTGTAATTGACAAACATAATAATGGCGATGTGATGTTTGTTTGTATTTCTTTGTGTTTTTGCTGTTGCAAATAAAAGTTTTTTGTATTTGGTTTTGTTTCTTTCCTGACATTTCTATATTCTATAAATTACATAAATTGATGTATTATGACTTTACTATCATAAGGGAGTAATATAATCGTATTTACCTCTCTGGCTTCTGAATAACGAAAAGGCCCTTACTGTCGAATTCCCATCAAGACCAAAATATATTCAAGAGACCTCTTAATCTTAAGAAGCGGTTCTCGAAACTGAAAAGAAATCATCAATTTTTTTTATTTATTTATTATTTATAGTTCGAAATTTATACTTAACAAATACTGTCAACTAAAAGAAATGAACAAAAGTGGAAAAAATGATGGAAAAGTGTAGAAATGTCCCCCGGCGGAGGAAATTTATTTGCAAAATAGCGAATTATGCCCCTACTAACAGACATTTGAGGTCAAAGACAAAAAAATAGTTAGTCGGGATGAATGAGCCACTGCACGAGATCTAGTTCAGCTATCCTGCAGAGTTTACCGAAACCCAAAGGCAGCGAAGAATGATGATATTAAGCGCAGAAGGCGAGACCTCCTGTTGAAGCAGGAAACTCCTTTTTCCGAGGCGTACTTTGTGCAGAAGGTCAACTAGCAAGAAACAATCATATGAGGAGGCCAGAATTTTGGGTCACACACCTCAAAGAACGCATCACGATTCACGCTTAATTTTAACGACATAATTTCACATGGTTGTGCACCAAACCACATCCAAACTTGCAGTATCAACACAAGATGATACTGGAGCTGCCTGCTTTGATACCTCAGCCAAAGACACCGACGTGGGCGAAGGTAAACTATCATTGATGGCTACAATCGCAGTATTAGAAAGAACTGTAGATTCAGACATCTTGGAGGTAGATGCTGTACCAATGGGAGAGATATCAAGTACCCAGCTGTCCGTCCAGCTGTAAGAAGAGAAGAAGATGTGGAAAGAGGTGATTCGATATGATACTTACACAGTACATCCACTCCCGAATCAATATCAAATGAAAGTTGCTTTACCACGTACAGTGGTATAAATTAAAGAAGAGCCTAACTGGCTCTTGGAGCAGGATGGGCAAGACCACGTCAAGCAGCCACAGACAGTTTTTGATCAACTGACAATAAAAAGAAACCTAAAGCATATTCCATTCCTACGAAATGTTAAAATATTTTGTTTCGCCTTCAAAGTTGAAAGTGGCGTTCATATATGTACATATAATACAATATTTTTGAGTCGATTGGGGACCTCATTTATGTATAAATATGGAGTACTACCCCGAACCACGAAGGGGATTAGTTTGCCAGTTTATCGAACCTCATTTAGTTCTTCTGCATTAACACTCTCTCTTCAATTACAATATCGCTCCATTTTGCCTTTATCTATTCTTTCTATGGTAGTTATCTCTCTCTTTCTCTCTCTCTCTCCCTTGTTTGGAGTAGATGAAGCACGTGTAATATTTTTCCCATTTTATTATTGTCATGCGGCGATATTTTGCTATACACTTAAGAGACACAACACATTTCTGCACTTATTATGCAAAACGACGCAGCTTCGTATTGCAAGGTACCGTTCAATGATAATGATGGCAATGATGATGATGATGATGATGCTCTTGTATCTACATATGTACATATATGCATAAATACAGTTGAACTGCCATAATCGAATTTTTTATAAATCAAAACGAATCGAATTGCATTAATGCTTAGTGTGAATATTTTTTTTCCATAACTCAAACTTCTATAAGGCAAATATCTCCATAACTTGGAAAAAAGAATAATTGATACTTGGAAGGAAATTTATAATAGTAATAATTGCCAGATCAAAGAGCCCGCACAACTGATATGTACAATTTGCTATAGTTCTCACTTGTGCCACTCTTCCCCCGGGACAGATGCGTATCTTCTCAGTATATTGAAGCCTATTGCGCTCTTTTCACAGATGTTGTTCCACGAAAATCATTCTGCACCCTTATAATGAATCTGAGAATCTCATTTTAGTATGAAGTAAACTTTCAGACTAATTGATTGGTGGCAATACTCTTCTTTTCTATGGAAGATGTTTAAGAGTCATGGACAAAATTGAATCCTTGTAACTAAGTTTTATTGCTACTCTTAGAGATTATATTGAAATGTGAGATTTGCTTAGCAGACGCTCAAAGACATCCGACTTCAAGTGCTATGAAAGATTAAGGTGATGACGACGTTTCGGAGGAAGAATAAATATTCAATAGACTTCCAAGAATGATATGCAATAATAATAGATGCCTTGTGTAATGTACTTAATGAAGCATGCTTAAAGTGGAGTAAATAAAAATGTGTGTAATTCAATAATTGTAATCTTATCTTTCGACAAAGTCGTTTGTTTTAATGAAGAATTCTATGACTCTGAAGCCTCCTATTGAAGATAGTGTTGGAAGTTTGACTGTATTTTACTTGATGGATGGCCTAAGTACCTGTCTGCCTGCCTGTCTGCCTAGGATGCTTTAGCGCAGTGTTTCTTAACATTTTTTCGGTCACAGTCAAGGATCATTTTTAAAATTAAATGGTCAGTTCGCTAAAGAAACCAACAACAAAATCCCATGAAATTGTTGTTGGAACCTTGAGATTGTTGTTATTTGAGAGAGAACTCAATTATTTGAGTTTATTTCATAATCTTTGCTTATACTTAAGTATTGAATGTAATATACATATCCTTATACATATTTAATTTGAAGCATGTCCAACGTTCCATGTAAGCAGTGAAGAATTATAGTTTAAGAAACTCTGCTTCAATGCACAAATGCAGCATACAACATATGTAGCATTGAGCATGTACAACACCACATCATATATGCCCCTGTTGCTCACAATCTTCCCTCTCTCTTCTAGCTGGCGACAACTTTGAATCTATGCTTTGATGCTATGCAAAAAGAAAAAACAAAACTTAACATAACAACAAAATCAACATGCGCAGACGCAAATTTATTTCATTTACCGTTGCAAAACGGTTCACAGCATATAAACAAACATAGAGAGAGAAGAAGCGCGAGAGACCCAAAGGCATAGTTTCTTTACAATTGAAGTATGTAGTTCTGGGCCTATTCAATGTTAATAATGACAAACATAATAATAATAATAATCATAATGATGGTGATGATGATGATGATGATGTTGATAACAAGATGACAAACATAAAAATAGTGCAAAACTACGGTTATGCAATAACAACAACAACAACCATCACAAAACCAAATAATGACAATTTAAATATTTTGATTTTGTTGTTGCTTCATTAAGTTTGCTGCGCATGTGACATAAACAAAAGCTCTCTGATATTGTTTTTCTCTCTCTTTGATTACGTACTCTTACTCTTACTTTACTCTCTCAATTACATAGTACAGCAACTCTCAATCAACATAACAAGGAAGCAAGCTCTGCTGGTATTTCTACCACTTATGTTGGTTTGTTTTGGTTTCATTTGTCCAAGAAACTCATTAGAATATTTGATATTATTTATGGATGATTGTTTCCTTTTTCATTTATTTATTTTTTTTTTTTTTTTGTTTGATGACTAGTTTCCTTCTTTAAATAAAGAATGTTTTCAATAATAATTATTACAGATAAAAAAAATCAATTAACTTCTTCATGGAAGCTTTTAAAATTAAAAAAAAAACTAAACAACCTGTGACTTATTGTGCAAGGCACAACCATGAAATCTTTTGTTATTAGTTTCTACTTTTAGCCAACAAAATGTGATAAAAACTTAAAGCATCACTGCATTTTTCCAATTAACCAAAAGATAAGGAAGAACAGCACTGTAGCAGTGACTAAGAGAAATAAAAAAAAAAAAATATTGTTTAAAAATTATTAAAATAATATTTAAAGCAGTTTCTCATCTTTTGATTCATTCGTATTTCTCTTCTCAAGCTTTATTGCGCTCACTCTCTGAGATGCATATCAAGATGAAGATTTTATTCTCCCTCTCTTTATCTTTCTCTTTGTCAATTGCGCTGCTTACTGCGATGCACTTGTTACCGGCACTTGTCGCAATCTCGTTCTCTTCTCATTTGTTCTTACACATGTTACACTCATGTTCTCATTAGAGTGACCAACTCGATTTAGTTTATCATACAATTTATTATTATTATTATTAACATTATTAGTTAAGCTTAAAAACTAGAACTAACACAAATAATTGATAACAGCACTGGCAGCTAAGGCCTTCGGCTTTGGGTTTTCATACAATTTACTCAATTTACTATTATGTACATAGGTAGAAATCTTTAAGATTTCTTTTTAATTTATTCTTCTTCTACCATACTACCGACATGGTATCAGTTATGGAAAAGAATATTGCTATTCCTTCACCTGGTTGAGATTTACTTACAATAATAATCTCGATGCTGCTGGGTCATTCAATCATTGCATCATAATCAGACAGATTGCTTCAACAGTCCATCGAGAAAGAAGAATGTATGTGTCAATGTATTTTTTTTTTTTTTTTTTATTCTTATATCAATTTCAATTTGTAAAACAAAATGTTGAGTTCTTAAGGAAATTAATTTTGGTTTGGCAATTTTAATAACAGTAAACATGCTGTTGGTAACAAAACTTGCCACAATCTTCTTCTCATACTTTTTAAGATATAAGTATGTAAAGACCCAAAAGAATCATAAAATATGTGTATGTTTTTTCAAAATTTATCAATATAATTCTTTTTGTATGAATTTATACAATAGAACTTTGTCAAATTTTGTTAAGAGATATGATATATTTCGCTAGTAGATCGCGTGAATACTTGAGTATACTACAAGAACCCTGTAGACCACATTGACCAACAATATCACTCTGGGTACGCTAACATTGATCGCAGAAGACGTACATATATGACAATTATAATATCAATTAATTACATACTTACATATATTGATAATTGAATTTTATCTAAAAAATAACATGTAGAATTTTCTTTAAATTTATGAGAAAATATTGTGATAATCATAACATATTCATAATTCTAATAACTTATATCTATAATGATAAGAATTTCATCCAATTAAGCAGTTTATATGAAGATACTATGAAATTTTGTATATACATATAACATACATAGTTCTTACATGTGCGTACTAATAATTTTATCTAAAGGGAAGAATTTTGAAGAGAATATGTCAGTCAGTAAAATAATATCGTCAAGATGGTCACACTGTCGCTTAGACACACAACTAAACAACCAACGGTAGCTGCAGGTATAAAGAGTCTCTCTGTGGCATTCAGCGTCGTCAGACAGTTTTAGTTGTTTCTTTCTTGCGGTTGTTCGGGTCTCTTGTATCTTTTTGTTTGTGTTTCAATGCGACCGACGGCGCAACGGCAGCAAGCAACATTTGTGTTTTTTTTTTTTTTAATTTATACGGACGGAGTCTGTGTCGTGTTCTAAAATTAGTTGCAATCGAAATATAAAACAAAATATCAAAGAATAAAAGAAAAGCGTGAGCTATAAGCGGCAAAATAAATAAATGTCGCCGCTGTATTTTATTTTAATTTTTATTTTTTTTTTATCTTTATCAAACCATCATCGTCGGCCACCACGTGAAGTCAACTAGAGAATTAAATGAATAAATAGTACAAAGCATCGAAAGAATATTTACAAAACAAAAATATAAACATAATTTTGTTATTATTATTTGGTGTTTTTAATAATTTGTGTATTTGAATGTGTGAGCTTTTTTTTTTTTTTTTTTTTTTTTTTGTTTTGTGTTAATTGTTTTTTATATAAAAAAAAAAGAAAAAAAAAAAAAAAAAGGAAAACTGAAAATGATCAAAAAACAAAAAAAAAAAATTCTTCCTTAAAAGCTGAAAAAATATAAACAAACAACCAACAACAACCACAAGAAGAAAAGAACAACAACAAAAAATAAGTTAAACAATTAATAACAACCGAAAATTTAAAATGAAACACAAAATTAAATTGATAAAAAATATGTAACACCAAACAAAATTGAAGCTTCTTCTTTGATTTTAATACTCTTCACGTAGTGGATAGTATTATAAGTTTGTCATGATGTTTGTAATGCAAAAAAGGAGATATCGTAGACCCCATAAAGTGTATAGTATTTATAATATATTCTTGATCAGAGCGACGAGACGAGTTGATCTAGCCATGTCCTTCAGTCCGCCTGTCTTTCTGACCATTGTCTGCATGTATTCAAACTAGTTCCTCAGTTTTTGAGCTAGAAAGCTGAAATGAAATTTTGTACAAAACTTTCCTTCGGACCACTAGGAGGAGTACCTCCCATACAAACCTCTTACTCAAATTCATGTTCTTATTAGAAAAACATTTCTTTATTTTTTGTGACATCATCTTTCAATTTACAATACAATACATTTCTCATCGATATCCATGTAAATTTCAAGATCCTAGGATTACTGAATCGCATAGTTCCCATACAAAAAACGTTTTCTAGGGGATGCTTGAAGAGTATTATATCTTCGGCATAGTCGAACATACCCTTCTTTCTGGTTTAAAAGTTCATTTTTGAATTTGAATTTGATTTTCTAATAGAAAAAAGAAAATGCATTTTATGCTTAAAAAAAACAACAAAAAATTTGTTAATTAAGTCATGATAATTTATTGTGATTGTTGTTGTTGTTGGTATTGTTATTAGAGAAGTGTGAAAAATTAAAAAGAAAAATGATTTTTTATTCTAAAGTCTTAATAAAAAAAAAAACAAATTGAAACAGTAGATTTAGAAAGTAATCAACACTCATGCAAGTACTGTAAATCGTTTTTATTGATTTATTTTTCATTATTTTCAATTAACATTTTTTATTATTTATATCACAAAAATATATATGAAAACTTATGGGAAAACCAAAGGAAACCATTTGCACATTTTTATATGGATTCCAAATTTAGTAGATTCAGAAATCAGACTGATCAAGGAGTTATTTGCAAAGAAATAGAGAATCTGGGTTTAACTTAGATCTAAGATAGCTGGAGAATTGTCTGAATGCAGGTTCATGAAGATTCCTAAGTTCAAATGAAATGAATTCTGCAATGATTTACATGCAACTCTTTTATTGAATTCGAAAATGATCCGGTCGTTTCAATTGGTATAATTCCTGTTCTCTGTGAATATGAACGATAATCTAATGGCTTGTATTGCTTTTTGCCATCCGAACCACTACAGTCCCTGGCACCTAGCGAATCAGGAAGGTGCACCGTGTTCTAGTATGATGCCAATAGTGATTAAGAAAATTAAATTCTTTAGATATCAATTCATAGAAAGATTGCTGAAGCACTCCAATCCCCTTGAAAGGTCTCTAACTCATAGCACAACTCGCCGTCGGTTGAAAGTACTTCATCCCAATGATCTCTTATATAGGAAATAAAATAAAATTCCTTAGAATACCTTATATTTACTCTAAGCCCTTATATCTAATATCCAAAGAAAATGTTTAAATTTGACTTTATAAGAAATTAATAAAAAAAATAAAAAAGATTAAAAGACATAACCGATTAAGATCGAATCACAGCATTAACTTTATTGATTTCTTATTAACAGTGATGAGAAGTAAGAAATTCTTTCAGTAATTTCCAATTCGGAATCAAATTAGTTTCTTAAATGCCATAAATAGTTTGATATGACTATTTCATTTCTCTTTTGCAAATTTAAATTCATCTAGGATATCCCATTGCATTCTTCACTTAAAAGACATGGAATATTTTAAATAAATACATAATTTCGACTCCCATATAATGAACTCCCATTATTGTGAAGACTTCTCTCTGATTCAGAGTGATTGATTGTTCCCAACGACTATTCAACAACTTCTGTATAGATTAAACCCAACATTCCAAAACGAAGACTTCTCTTGTATATCGAATTGATTGATCAGTCTCAATGTTTTAGAGCATTAAAAAAACATAATTTCGGATACACTCAAATGTATATTAAAGTATAAATCCTTTTAATAATTCCCTCAATCGTATTAGTTAAATGTTAGAATATCTAGAAATAAAATGCAGTGATTATTGATGTGATGTATCTGCAATTATTTGCCCCTTCTTGCATGATTTCTATAACAAATTCATTACAAAATCTATAGCCTCATATATACATTATAACAAAAGATCGTAAGACCCTTTGGGTTTTATGAAGAAGGTTTTGTTAAAATTGTTAGCATGGCAAAAGCAGAACTTAGACTTTATTTGCAGTAAATACAAACGAAGAATTTGGAAAAGAAAAACTTTTCCTTTAATGAAAGGTTATTGAAATATTATTCCAAATACATACTTACTAATAGTGAAAGACTACTGCTTGCTCATGTGGTACAAATACTCTGCAATCCAAAATTCAGACTTCAAGATTCTGAAAATTTCTTTGTTAACATTAAGAAAATTCACTTGAGCTGCATCATATAAATTACAAATAACAATAAGAATCTTCGATGGGGTCTAGCCATTCTTGTCGAGTTGCTTGATTTTTTGTTTCCTTATTTTAAACATATTAAAACAGTTTTACAATAGAACAGCGTCAATTAGTTAAAACCCTTAATAGAATCTTATAAGACTAATAATTTTATTATCCAATATAGTGATTAAAATATTGTTTGTAGAATTTTGATTTCATCATAGATAAGAAACAATATTTATTTATTTATTTATTATATATACATTAATAGGCTATCTAAAATAGAATTAAATTAAATTAGAAGCTATAGCTAGGGGGCCTTAAGCTTACTTAGTGTATGTATTAAGACTATTCAATAATTATATGTATTAACATTATTTACAGGAATATACAGTGAGAGGTTGACAGTTTAATTGAAGAAAATTTTAATATAGTGCTAAGTAAAGATCCTCTGAGGGACCTACAGAAGATGGAAAATATTTGCCTTTTTTAGGAAATCGATAATTGTTAAGGTTTTATCGCGGGAAGGTTCCGGTAATGCTAGGAGAGGATTGGAATTGTGAAAGGATTGATGTCTAATGTTGTTGAAGTAGGTACAACTTGAGAGGATATGAATGACAGATATGTGGAGATTAGTTTTACAGAATGGACAAGCGGGAGAAATTGTGCTTTCGAAAATATGTAAGAAACAATAATCAGGTCTATTTTACTAAATTTTACAAAGAAAACTTTTGTTACAACACTTTTATTTAGTTTTTTCTCTAAAATGTGTCACCATATTTCTCGTACATATGTACGTATACTTATTATATACTATATATATTATATTGGATTGTTTCTTTTATGGGTTAACAGAAAATCTTTGCAAAATAGAAAATCCACTTAAGTAACAAAAAGATTTTGTATGAAAACTATGAAATCTGTAAAAATTTGGTTATACTTAGTGAAAGATGAAAACATTGAATAGTTGCCAATTTTATTCCAATTTGAAACAGAATTTAGCTCAAGAACGCATAAAATAATATTTTGTTTTGTTATTTCAATTGAATTACTCTCTCTCTCTCGCCCTCTCTCTCTCTTTTTCGTCACTTATGTTTTCTGTACCTTTCATAATGTGGAATGTAAGGTATTTTAATGATCACTAAAAGTTTGTAACTTGTGTAGAAAGTCTGAGTTCTGAGTAATGTTTATTTAAAAATAGAGATAACATACAATAATATTCTGATGATAGGTATATAGTAGTGTTCAATTCCACATATTTTATGAAATGAAATTCATTTAGAATTCTCTTGATCTTCTTAAGAAAAATAACAGACAATTTTCTTTATAACAGACATGCAAAACACAAATAAACAATATACTTAGTATAATAATGAAAGCAGATAACGTAAATACTTGTAAACATATAATTAGTTCCTTATACATTATGTATTATTTATTAACTTTCTACCTTCAACTAAATCAAATTATCACACTATATAATAGGATGGGCCGCCTATAGAATACTCAGTACTGAGTATATATTTTGAAGAAATAAAAATTCTAATAGAAATACTCACAGAAATCAATGCAGAAATGATTTTTTCAACTTACTAGATGCCTATGTGATTAAGGGCCTTGAAGATCTTGTTTAGTATATTGTTATCAATGTAAAAGGAAAGTCACACAAATTCATTGTAGTACATACATATACATACATCCTGAGAATTGGTACATAGATTTTCTCCCAATCAGGAGTAGGGAACCAAATGAAGTCTGTAGCCAATTGATTTTCAATAAAAATTTCAACATCAGACTGACCTTCGAACTGATGAAGAATATGCATATATAAAATGTACCTACTTTATAAGGCCTTTCTTGATTCCTTCCATTATTCACACAAACTAACTATACCTCATACAGTTTTAAAGGTCGCTATAAGATATTGTATGTCTATATTAAAAAACCATGCTACAAATAAGAATTAATTTTTTTTTTTAAGAATCGTTTGTTTCTACATATTATCTCTTACTAGTTACATATGTTAAGGGTATCAAAAGATCAATAAAACTGGAATTTATCTGCCTTAGCATCTTCTACTTACCTCGATTTTGAACTTGTTCTGTTCTTGAGTATAGTAAATCCGTTAAGTCATACAAAGAAAAACTTTTTCATTTAATAAAATTATAAAAACACAAAAGCATATACATATGCATATATTAATTTCTAAAGAATTTCATATGAGAAATGAAAAGAAAACCTTTTTCTGTTTTTTGTGTATAAAATTTGACATTTGAACAAAAAGGTATGAAAGACACCTTTGAAACAAAGATGATAGTTAGATGATACAACATAGAAAGAGAAACAGATCGAAAGACACAATGGGAAGGAAGGAATGATGATAGTGAAAATTTTCATATGAATAGAATGAAAAACAAAATATTTAGAACATTAACTTCGATGCACCGAAGCTAACATGCCTTTTCTTTTCCCCAATTTTTGTTTATTTTGTGAAGGTTAATTTGAATATCTAAAGAATAGCATGTGTTCCAAACATAAAGCACAAAAAAAAAAAAATATTGTAATTGGATCTCTCAGTATTGAATTAAGG
The DNA here is from genome assembly GCA_037040105.1 of Amiota albilabris. Classification (NCBI taxonomy): domain Eukaryota; kingdom Metazoa; phylum Arthropoda; class Insecta; order Diptera; family Drosophilidae; genus Amiota; species Amiota albilabris. Next base: position 7,296 of record JBANCV010000409.1, on the reverse strand, counting down.
AGAATGATCCGACCCAGTCTTCCAAAGAAGTCCTATCAGAGGACCAACGAGAAAAAGGTGTCAAAGTCTTCAATCAATATCGTAAAAGGAAAAATCAAAAATAACGGAAATGAAGAATTCCAAAGAAACCGCCATCAAAAATTCTTGTCAGTTACTGGACCAAAGTAAAATAAGTTCAAAGGGCCTTGAAGTTCACAGTTGATATCATAAAAGAAAACGATCGAGACAAGATCGAGAAGAAGAATCAAAAATAAGCTAAGAACAAACCAATTGCCTGTCCCTGGGCCATCAAAGAGCTTAGTCCTTAACTGGCAGCTATAGCAAATATTGATTTAATTTCAAGATACTGTTTTTTTTTAATAAAACTTATAAGGAACTCGTACAAAAGATAGTTTTTGAAAATAGTAATTATGATTTTGAAGTGCATTTTTTATGAGAAACAAACTTTTTCTAGTAATAAGCGAGCTCTGTTTCGAAAATATGAATTGTCTGTGTTGACAAAGAGCTGAACGGGCCGGTCGAGGGACATATATGACTTAATCGATTCTCTTCATACTAAGTAGAATGCACGGTTTTGTGTATTACAAACATCAAACCAAACGGATAAAACCAATTCACACTACTTAGTGTGAAAAGTATAATGAGATAATAAGAAAAACCTTCAACAACAACAATATAAAATAAATAGAGAAAAATATAGAATAACATATATAGGTACATATATTAAGGAGACATAAACATAAAAAGTAAATGCAAAATAAGAAGACCCCAAAATCATGTGGGCGGCAGCGTAAAGCAAAAGGGTCAAGTCAAAAACAAAACAAAGTTGAAAATGCGTTCGAAGACCTTTTGGGGTCTTTAAAAATATATCTATATATACATACATACATACATACATAGATACATACATATGCCTAAAGAAGAACAGAAGAGAAGAAAAGAGAATAGAATAAACATAAAAACAATAACAATAACAATGAATGAATGAATGATGCCGTTCTAAGACGACACAGTGTCACTTGCCTGTATAATGCCTTTGACGTTACATATTTCTTATTAGACTAAATACACACATCTATGTATGTACACAGTTACATACATATACATCCATAGATATGTTTACAAATTTCTATGCGTGTATTCATGTCTTTATGCATAATTTGACCCCCGTCAGGCAAAGAAATACTGCAGCTTCATTGCTGTCGATGACTGTTTTCTTATTATTTTGTTGCTGTTGTTATTTGTGTTTATATTGTACCCCAAAGGCAGCCAAGGAACAAACAAAAGTAAAAAGAGTAAGAAGAATAATAAACAAAAACTCAACTCAATAGGAGAGAAAGATTACCCATGCTTGCATATATGTATGTATGGATAGGATGGAGTCAAGAATCAGAATTAGAACCAGAACCAGAACCAGAATCAGAACCAGCAAAAGCAACAGAAACTGTAAAAGTGTCAAGATGCTGCCTCTTCATTTTCATATTTATCATTATTGCTAATATTCTTCACCTTTTCACCTTAATCAGACAGACAATTTTCACTTAACTGTACTGAACTGTGTAATTTACTTGCTTTCTTTTTACTTTTATTCCCTTCCCTTCCCTTCCATTCCCTTTTTCTTTACAATACTACTTACTTAAGTGGCTCCATCTTTTGCACTAATTCTGATCTTCTTTGAAATGAAGTAAGGAATGATATGGAGTAGAATACCTAGAATGGAATGCTTTTGAGTTTGGAACTGCCTTTCATTACCAATTAATGCATAGTTCATTTTTTATTCTTGATTCAAAGAACTAAACTAAAATAACCATGGTCGTCGTACCATGAGGAAGGCATCTGGCCCCTTTTTGAACAGAAATGTATGTAAAACACGTCTTGTCTGTTCATGCAAAGATAAACAAATGATTTCAATTCCAACCTAATATGTACAGGGAGGGCTGTCATATACTACAAGTCCCTGATGTTCAAGATGGGGGTTTCATTCTTCAATTTAATTTTTGTTTGAATGCCATTGCATCCACATCCACATTGGTGCTTGTTTTGGCATCGCTAGATTCTTTCAATTTTTATCTAGACATCATTATTTTCATCTTTATGGTCTTTCTGGAGCTCTATTCATTCCCGAATTTCTTCAACATTAGTTTTTAACTCGTCGTACTGATGTTCAAGTTGCACATCTTCTCAGGTGTTTACTTTAAACCATTTTATTCATGTTCATTTGCTTATCTTAATTACCCTGGATTCTGGGGAAAACCGGAAAGACAATCCTAATCAAATGTTCATTCGTGAACATTCCTGGACTATGTAAGTACCTAATGAGTTATTAGTTGAAATTGCTGATTAGCAACCAACCAAACTTATTGATTTTTCTAACCCCTAAACCAAACAAAATCTTTGGTGTGCCAATGGAATTGACCTCTTAATAGAATGGAAAGGAATACAATAAAAAGAACAAGAACAAAAACAACAAGAAATATGAACAGTAATAGAAATCATGTCATTAAGACACTTGAATATATGATACTAATACGTATGTATATACAACAGTATATTATTGTTGTACACATAAGACAAAAGGGAAAATCTAATAGAAAATTAATAGAAAAACGGGGTTCTTTTACAATAAAATACTTGCTACATGAAATTTTTGTTTCCTTTTTAGTTGAAGGTTTATAACTTTGCACACTTTGTAGTAGAAAGAATCTTTCACTATTGTACCATCGCTAGTGCAAGTAAATTTCAATTTCATTGGCCTCTGGCATTCCTCTATATACCTACATGTGCATATAGTACATATACATATATATATATATATAAATACCTAAGTCGGTTATGGCCATAATCAAGTACATGTTCTGTTCATCTCAATATCACAAAGCACTTAAAAATTAGTGACTTAGGTTCAAAATATCATATTTTATAGTAGTACTTAGTAGTTTGTATGTACCAAAGTATCTTAGACATTGAACATTGATTGCACTTAAACCATAATTCATGATGATGATGATGATGATGATGATGAAGGCTTTTTATAATATTTAGACATGAATTTGTTGTTACAAATACAATTTAATATATTATTCTTATACGGGTAAACTAGATTAACTTGTACAATAGTGAATAAAATGTAACCTTCAGTAAGCTAATAAAAATATGCTTTTATCTTTAATTTTTTTGTAAAAAGTTCAAGTTTTACTGGGAACAATCAATCGGTCGATTTTTTCCATTCAAACTAGATGGAGTACCTCAGTTGTGGAAACGTTGAGATGATATTTGGTATGGAACTACGCTCCTGTGATTGAGCATACCGAAATATATTTTATGAAGCTATTCGAAATCCTAGGATCTTGAAATTTACATGGCTGATAAATATGGGACAAACACTTACAAGTAGTATCCAAATTTCAGTTCGATAACATAAAAAAATAAAAAAGTTTTTCCAATAGGATCACTAATTTGAATTTGGATTTGTTTGGGAGGTACCCCTTCTAGAGATCCGGTTCCGTTGTTTCCGATAAATGTGCAGCTTATGGTATAAAGAAAACTTCATGAAAAGTTTCAGCTCTCTAGCTTAGAGGGAATAGTTTTCATGCATAGAAACGGACAGACGGATATAGCTTAATCAATTCGTCTCGTCGAGCTGATCAAGAATATATAATATATATCCTATGAGGTCGTCGATATCTCCTTCTACGTAATAATAATATAATTATAATTATAAAAGAACCGATTTGACCCTTATGGTGAAATTCTTTATATGATAGACACCGTTAGTCCCATCTTCATCGATTACCCCTTATAAAATATCATAACAATATTTTCTGTATAAGTTTTTTTCACCATTTTAGTTCTGGACTCAGAAAGATGCCGAAATTTTGAGTTCTTCTTAGTTTTTATCTTTCATAATGGTTTAATATCTTCACTATGTATTGTATATTATTCAAATACTCATGGTATCAAGTACTAACTTATTATTATGTCACTCGTTATTCATCTGAATTCTATTATTTCACTTACAATATTTTGTCTGAGTTCTTCTTCATCTCTTTATCAAAATATAATAACGATAATGGAGCATTTCCTGTGCGCTATTTAAGCGCTTATCATTATCATTTCTGTTTCTTCTGTTTTTTTTTTTTGTTTTATTTTTTTTGGATAAAATCACTTCTTACCTCTATATACTCGTATACTATATACAATTTCAGATTGTTGCTGTTGTTATCTGACCCTCGCCAAATGCGATAAGTTTAGAAAATATTTAAACAAGGTTAAGTAAAAGCAATCAGAATTTGCATGATTTAATGTTCGTTTGTTGGTAAATTGGTTGAGTTGGTTGCTTGGTTAGATGGTTAATAGGGGGAAAATCAGATAGCCAGAGAGAGAAAGAGAGAGAGAGAGAGAGAGAGAGAGTAGACAGAAAGATACATGTATCTGATATTTATGAAAAGTTTTTAATGTTTTGCAGTATGTGATATTTCGCTATTTTTATCGCGAATCTTTGCGTAGACTGAAATTTGTTGTCGATGCGAGTACATACAATATTATATTATAGTTTAAAGGGGGCGAGCGAGATTTTTAATTTGAATTTTGTATGGTTTACAACTCTGAGTAATGAGTATATTGTGAGTGATGAGAGGGTGAAGAGTTATCTGACAATGATGATTATGATCATGATGCTGATGATGTTAATAATAAAAATAACAAAAATAAAGTTTTATTTCTGTTTGTGTTTATGCTACTTTCATAGAATGCATAAAATTTATGCAAAACAACAAAGCTATGGTTTTTGTTTATGTACAGATTTGATTCTCTAAAATTATTTCTTATTATACCTATGTGGTTATGTTAAGCAAGAAAACGGACATAAGAAGAGTTGAATGGATCTAAGTAATTGAAACAGAAGCTTTGAAAGAGTGTTTTTATTATACGTAGATGATCAATAAAAATTCTTTCATGATATTCAATGAGAATGCATAAATATTTGGTCAACCAAATGTATCTTTTAATATAAAAATGAATGCCTGTAACCAAACCGCTGAATCTAAGAAACTGAAACTTTGACAGCATGTTCTTATTATGATATTGATGGATCACTAAGAAATAATTTCAAGAGATTCATTTAGAGGAGTTAAATGGTGGATTAAATGTTTCTTTTCCTCTAGATATCGTAGGAATAAGATCTTGTTATTTCACAGCTAAGAGGATTAAATGCTGAAACAAATTTTTCTAATAAAATTTTCAAGATAGTTTTTAGAATCAATCCACTCCTCTTTGACAAACATTTATAGGTACATAAATTCTTTGATTTCCCTATAATTCTAAAATTTTTGTTTATTCCTTGAGCGCCGTGTATAAGAGATTCGCAATAATATTTTAAGCTATTACGATTAATGTTGAAATATGTTAATTAATGATGAAAAAAAAAGATAAGAGATAAGGGCTTATTCCACAAAATAGACAAGAATAATATGCATAAAAAAAATAGTATTAAACATTAGAAAATTTATTAGTTAAATGCTTTCAAAGCAAAAGTTGTTCTTGAAAGATTTAAATTAGAGCAAAAAAAAATTGGGTGATCATTTTCCATACAAAAGAGATTCGAATATTGAACGACATAGGTATGTATACTTGATATAAGAAAATCTATAAAAATTTGACAAAGGTTCAAGATTCGCTGATCTAAAATTGTTTCTAATTCAATCAAAGTGAAACTTAAATTGCACAAAAGTATTGTATGGTGACTGATAGATAATGTAACCATCAGGATGAAAAGTCTTCAAAAGTGCTAAAAGTAATTAGATTTTGATTTAAAATTTTCGATTTATACAATATTTCTTGGTTTTATAGTGTATAAAATGAATTACAGTAGCTCAAAGTTACAATAGATCAGTATGGTTTCCTAAGTTTCTATATGAATACCAAATGATAATTACAGAGAGGCAATGATCCTCTTATTAACAGAGCTCAATAACATTCATTAACAGTATTTACTGCTTAGCGTAACAAAAGAATTTCCGGGAGAAATGAAGAAGCAATAAGTATTACTTACCTAGAAGTAGGATTTTGAAGGCTTGCTTACTTGCCAGCGAAGCATCTCAAATACAGTAAGAATGTACCTATAGCAGTCACACAGAACTCAATGTAAGTAGTTGCTCTGGAGTGCTATCATGCTGAGCCCTAACTGCAAGTTAATGTTTCGGTATCCTTAGCAACTCGTACTTTCCAATAGTCAGTCTACATAAAAAGATTCTTTTAACACTGAAATCTCATTCTTTTCTTTTTTTTTTTTTTTTGTACGCTCTAGTTTTCTACACATTTTGACCATCTGTCAGGCAATTTATGGATGCTACCAAACCATTTTGTCAATTCATCGAATATTGTGAAATGCTGCTCAGTCAGTTCGTGTTCCATTGATGAAGTGATAATCTGAAAGAGCCAAGTCTAGTGAATACGGCGGGTGGGGTAAACATTCCCGAACATAGGCCGAAAATGGTGTCTTTGATTAGTCTGGCCGAATGTGCAGGAGCATTGTCATGCTGTTAAATGACTTTGCCATGTCTGCTGGCCCATTCTGACCGTTTTTCAATCCACTTTTGGTTCAAATTAATCATTTGCTGCCGGTAACTCGTAGTACGTGACACCCTGTAACACTCTCAGGCGATGGGAAACGGTTCGCTCAGTGACATTTAATTACTCTGCCATCATTATTTTGTGTTTGTATATCGCATACTTCCAATAATCCGACAACTTCCAAATTTTGTAGTCGATTTTTTTATTGAATGAAATCTCTTGGAAGAAAAACAACATTTTTAACTTGTAAACCAGGTAAAAATTATGTTTTCATAGCCATAATTTATTCTGGCTTTAAAAAAAAATTACCATCGAGCATCACTAATTCGACTTAGGATGATGGGGCTTGATAGGGTTCTTCGACTTACCATGTGTTGGAGAATAATACCAGCAACTACATTCACTTGCAGGATCGTTTTTAGGATGCAAATCTATAGGTCCATGACTAATCACAGGGAGCCAATGATTACCAAATCATTTTTTAAACGGAAATTTACCCAATAGCGATAGTTGGAAGATTTGTGCATAGTTCAATGCTTGATTTAACTCAAAATCAGATCTAAGCTAGTATGGAACTATATAGGGAATCAAAACATCATCAGCATTAACTTAATCTATCTTTACTTCCATTTTGATATGGTAATAAAAAGTAATGAAATTTTTTTTGGCATTATCTATAAGTCGATCGAAGGCAGTTGAAGAAATGCAACCAGTCGCCAAAGAAAT
>JBANCV010000408.1:0-40553 GCA_037040105.1 Amiota albilabris | reverse complement strand
GCAATTTTTCCTTTTAAAATAAATTGACACAAAAAATAATTATAAAAAATTGTTTTTTTCGAGTATATTTGTAAGCTTTTTATCACTCTTTTAGTGCATATTTAAACGTAAAACTGTATTTTTCGACCATATTTTTGTCAGGCCTGATCATAAAAATATGATAAAAACTTCAAAATAAGTAAGTTTTAATAACTGTTCGCATATTCCTTACATTTAACGTCCTTAACTAGACGGATTGGCATTGAATGAACCAATTTTTTTGGTGTCCTCCAGATTAATTAATACAATCAGTTAGGTCAACGAAATTCGGATGCATTTAAAGCAGTTGTTGCAGAAGGGGAATTTCTACATACGAAAGTGGTGCTCAAATCAGCAAGTCGCTATTGAAGATGAAGCTGATGCCGATCGAGAGAAGCTCATGAAATTCCATGACGGAACTGATGTTACAAAAACGCTTGGCCTTGTTTGGAATCTTGAATCGATTTGAACGATTTTCTGTTTAAATTTGCATCATTTTCTAGTGAAGGGCCAATAAGAAAACGAGCGATACTTTCTGCAGTTGCACGCATCTACAGTCGTTATGGAAGGAAAATCTTGGTTGGGACGAAAGTGTGTCTCAGGTGCTTTACACATAATGGCTCGATCTTCCCTAAACCCTGCAGATGTTTTGTTCGCCTGGATGCACCCCACAGGAATTGCGTGATTCGAATTTGCGGTATCATGGTCCATCATTCTCATCATTGGAGGATGATTCCAAATGGCCAAAAGATACAGCATGTGTCGTCGAATTGCCAGAACTAAGACTACAGGTTTGAAAATTCCAAAATTCTTTTGACAAATTGCAACGCATTTTTTCTTATCTTTACAGATTTGTGCAGCTCAAGCATAAGCATTTGTCGCGTCTGAAGTACCCACTTGCTGTAGAAGACATCAAAATGGGAACAGATTTGGTGATCAGGAGCATTCAACTTGTGTTTTGCTGATGAACTTAGGCTGCTTAAGGTAGCTGAATCCTTAACATTATTTTGGATTGTTACGCGTTGGAGGGCGTCTTCAAAATGCATTGTTAACTTTTGATGTCAAGCATCCCTTCATTTTGCCTAAGCATCACCCAGTTACAAGCTGCTACATGCCTTTTGGAGGACGGAAGCTGCTCGCAAGCGTCATTAACAGGTGCATAAGATGTTTTCGTATGCGAACAAGGGTCGTACAACATATCATGGGGAATCTACCAAATCTACTTTTACATTTGGCACAAGTGGAGTCGACTTTTGTGGCCCATTCTTTTACAAGCACCTGACAATAAACAAACCACCTATTAAATGCTTGTTATGCGTTTTTGTTTGCTTTGCTACCAAGGCTACTCATTTAAAGCTAGTTCAGGATCTATCAACACAGGCTTTTCTTGCAGCTTTAAGGCGATTCAACAGTCTCAGGGGAAAGCCGCGCACGATATGGTCGGACAATGCCACTAACTTTCTCGGTGCAACGGGCGGGAGTTGGGTCCATAGGTGGAATTTTAAGCGAGGTTTAAATCCCGCACTTCGGTTGTAGACCGATCATGTTTGCGATGATTACCTTCCGATTAAACAAAAAAATAAAACACCTCAACTTATGCTGTATTGACTTTTTCATTCTTCTCAACAACATTCGCTTAATCGTCGCAATCGTGCTGGTAAACGAAAATTTTGCAAGCATGAATATTATAAATAAGAAATAATAGGCAAGAGAGGCGAGACACTGGTTCACCTGCGAACAGCACAACTACAAAATTTTCGATTATTGTTTTGCTGTCATTTGCGGTTTTAAATTTTATATGCAATTCAGTACAGCGGCATTAGTGTAAAGAAATCGTTCCAATGAAAATGTGTTTTTGCTGTCAAAAAGTGAAGTGCGTGTTTAGTAAAAAGTGTGCTTGTTTTTAAATTATTATTTTGTAAAGAACCGTGAGTATTATTTTATATTAATATGTTGTAGTATTGCTTAGTATTCCTTAAAATATTGTACTATTGATTTGAAATGAAGAAATTAAACTGTATTATGATTTGTTGTGTGAAGTGTATGTGTTTTGTAGTGAACACATATGGATGCTTGAATTGTCAAATACACAATATGTCCCAGCAAAGTTTGAAATGTTATAACTTCATTATTTCTTTACATAAGTATTTTCATATTTAAGGCGTCCCAATAGAATTTGCAGCATTATTTATAACGTCATTCACAAACATGGGCGTGTGTGGCGCTGGTAATTCGGTTGAGTGCGTGTAGTGGTAAAAATTTAAAGAATTTTTCAATTTTGACCGGCATTTCCTTTAGGCAATGATTGTATATATTTTATTTATAAGGTTTTAGAGTGGGATGTATTGTCGCAATAAAGCCTTACAAAAACAAAATCGGGGGTGAACAATTTTAAAAATGAAAATTAAATTATAGATTGAAATTATTGATGTAGACTGCATTACTGCAGACATATGATGGATCAAGGAATTATCAGTTGATCAACATCAGAGTATGCAAGTAGATTGGTAGTGGTTAATAAAAAATACGGATCGTATAGAGTATGCGTAGATTTTCGTCTGCAGAACTCGATGGTGGTTAATGATCACTTTCCGGTGCCATTGGTGAATGATGTCATCGAAAGCCAAGTCTATCTCTGTTACAGACCTTGAAAATGGAGTTTTTCATGTGCCAATAAAAGAATCAAGCAAGAAGTATATGGGTGTTAAGATCTAAGGTTTGTTTGAGATCAATAGAGCACTGTTTGGTTTTTGTAACTCGCCGAATGTGGTACATTAATTAATTTTTTTTTTTTTTCGAGGTTAATTAATGATGATTATATAGTGCTACAGCGGAAGAAGAGATGGAAAACTTGAGAAAAGTTTTTGTTCTGGCTGCAGCTCATGCTTTGAGGATTAAGTGAAAAAAGTGAATATTTTTGGAAACGAAAATTGATATTTTGGGACAAGTGCAAAACTTGAAAGCAGTACAGTCGTTTCTTAGAATAGTAGAGTATCTCCAAAAATTTATTAGAAATTATTCCCAAACTGCGTATCCTCTGACTGAGTTACTTAAACTGAATGCCGTCTTTAAAATAGTAGAAGCGAAGCGATTTGTAGTGGATCAATTGAAGAGGGCTGTTACAAGTGCACCTGTTTCGCATATCTATGATAGGAATGCTGAAACGGAAGGGCATACAGATACGTCGAAAGAAGGAATTGGAGCTGTGCTAAGGCAGTGGCATCCGATATTTTTCTGAAGTAAGAAGGCGTCACCGCAACAGTCAGTGCATCATAGTTATATTCTTGAGGTGAAAGCTTTTCGATACTTGGCATCGAATTTATTTTGGTGACTGATTGTGCAGTGTTTAACAATGCTAGCTTATATGCCACGAGCTGTTACGAAATGGATTTTGTGTTCACAGGACTACAATTACAAAATTGAGCATCGAGGTGAAATTTCTGCAAGGTTCAAGCAAGCGCAACAACACGATGATCACGTAAAAGCTTTTGTGGAAATACTGCAGAGTAGGCCGGATGAAAATTATGCAGTCGAGGGTGAGTTGTTGCACAGATTTGTTAATGAAAATGATCGGTTGGTAGGGTTGAAGCGAATAGAAACTAACATCATTAAAATGTACATGGTGTTGGGCACTTTGCTACATAGAAGACGCTGCATGCCGTGTAGCAAACGTATTTTATACTACATTTAGAAGCCAAGGTGAACAAAGTTGGCAATAATTGCGTGAAGAGCATAATTTTTAACAAGAAGCTGAGGAAGGGAAAAGGTTTCTTATATTGCGTTGAAAAAGGTGAACAGTCGTTCGACATATTGCATGTTGATCACCTGGGTACAATGGATAGTACTTCAAAGCAGTAGACATATTGGCAGCTCTCGACGCGTTCATAAAGTTTGTATGATTGTTTCCGACGAAATCTATACGCAGTGACGAGGTGATACGGCGACTGGAGAATTGGTCTGACTTGTTGGTACTCCATGCCTCATTGTCATGGTAAGGGCCAGCTGTCACTTCTACAAACTTTGCTGACTTCTGTAAGAGTAATTCTATTGAGCAGGTATTGATGACAGGTGTACCAAAAGGGAACGGTCAGGTAGAGCATAGTAACAGGCTGATATTATCAATTATTTCGAAGATGTCGGTGGATGATCTGTCTTAGTTGTTTAGACATATGGGTGGAGTACAGAAGGCTTTTAATTGTAACGTACACAGTTCAACGAAATTTGCACTGTTCGAAGTAATATTTGGTGTCAAGATGAGAAGTGATATTAGTGGTGGGTGCTAAGGGTTCTTCAGGATGAGCACTTATATGCATTCGACAGTGAAAGACGTCAGTTGCGAAGCGAACCTAATGTGCAGAATTTAAAAGCTCAGAACTTGTACAAGAGCAATTTGGACAAGAAGCATAAGAGGGAGGTTGAGTACGTCTTGAACGACCTGGTTGCGAAAAAATAGACGAAATTTATTGCTGGGAAAAAAATGGCGATTGATTTCATGGGTCCGTGTAAAGTGGTGAAATCCAAGAGAAATGGTCTCTGAAGAAGCAACACATTTTGAAGACGTCTACCAGTTGTGATTACATGTATTGGAATCGCAAAGTAATAACGCGGGGCTTACAATAGATGCCGCTACTAATGCTATAACCATCTGGCAAGGTTGTCCTATACTGCAATTGAAAAATACATTTGGCAGATTCGATTTCCAGTTCGTTACATTTGCTTGAAGTGTAAACAACATATTTTTTTTCGCTCTCAATATGTCTAATTTCGTGCCGTATGCTACCAGAAAGATGGGAAAAAGTAGTGGCTAGCGACGGACAGTACTTTCACAATTAAACATAAAACCATTTTTCTCAATAAAAGCTCAAAATATGAAAAAAAAAAAATCCCGCATTTTCAATTTGCGCTCCCAAAAGCAATGGAGAAGTATCGATTTGGATAAAGACTTTGATTCATCAGAGGCAGATAAATATCACCTTGAGGATATAAAAGGAGTAAGATCGTTGAGGATGTGGAAGTTGTCGAAGAACTTCGATGCTGTCATGTTAAAGTTGTGTTGCAGAAGCCCTTGTGAGTGTTTTATTTATTCATTTATTTGTTGTTAATTTATATATTTATATTTATTATTAATATCTACAATTACAACTAACTGTCAACTTAAAAATGAAAGTAAGCAAATGATTACAAAAATAAGGGATACAAAGTATTAAATTATTAAAAAAGAGTCTCCGACCCGGTGGGTGTAACTAATTTGGTAACTAGCTAGCTGTGCCCCTACTGACTACCAAATGTGGTCGGAGACATTAAATCAGGCTGATGAGCAACAAAGGCAGCCGCTATAGGTGAACCAATCAGCGATGTCCATATCAGCCAGAGCGTCCCGATTACCGTAGGCAGCGAAAGACGATGATGGTAAGCGCAGAGGGCGTGATCTCCGGCGAGAGGACGTTATTACACTTATTATAAAACATGCATAAAACTCGAAAAGGATCATGTAATGCATAATTAATGTTACCACTAGGTAAGGTTTAAGGGACAAAGTTTCTGGTAGAACTACTGCGGGTGCAAAACGAAAGCTATTTTAGGAGCACAGGAGAATCAATAATCCCATTACTATTTTTTGAAAGAAATTAATCTTTAAAGAAATTCAGTGATGCATTTGAGATGAAAGACTGATAAGGAGGAGTCTATCAGAATAAGATGCTAACATGGAATTAGTATTCCAGTATAGACTACAAAGGGCAAACAAAAGAAATTGCTTCTGGTCAGACTCAATTCGATCTTGATGCTTTTTATACTGGGGCGACCAAACGCAAGAGCAGTAATCGAGGAGTGGACGCACAAGAGAAATGAAAGAAGCCTTTATAGTTTGTGGTTTACACCTATGTTATGTCATGACCTTACTTTTGGAGCTATAAAGGTAAAAATGATTAGTTAAGCACCAATAATGCAATAAGTTCAGATCATCTTGTAGTCTTAGATGAGAAAATGAATCATTAAACAAAAGACAAACATTATCAGCCTACATAATAACACGAGAATACAAGATGGAGAGAGGAAGATCATTTATATAAAGATTGAAAGGAAGAGGACCAAGATGACTGCCTTGAGGAACTCCGGATGTTACGTAGGCAACCTCTAAAATAAAATTCCTAACATCAGTCTTTGAGAACGATTTTTCAAGTAGGTTTAATCCAATATAGAAGATTTGGAGGAAAGCCATAAATATTCAAATTACACAAAAAAAGGTTATGATTAACTGAATCGAAGGCTTTGGAAAAATTAATATAAATGACGTCAGTTAGTAGCGTATAAATAAAATTTTAATTAACTAGCCAAAAAAAACTCAAGAAGGTTAGTGGTTGCGGATCTATTTTTCACAAAACCATGCTACGATGGAGAAATAAGAGCCTTACAAAAGTGCTGAATATTCGATATGAGGATCTTCTCGAACAGCTTAGGAATAGCTGACAATTTAGATATGCCCCTACAGTTTGAGATGTCCGATTTATTACCTCTTTTATGAAGAGGAATAGTGAAAGATTCCTTCCAAATGGGCGGAAATGACGCTACCTTCAACGACAAATTGAAAAGAATCAATAAAAGTTTGCATAGGGAACTTGCACACCGAATTAGAACACAGTTAGAAACATAATCAGGAGAATAAGAAAATTTGAGTGATATATGATTTTGTAGAAGATTCACTCCAACAGCATCAGAATTTCTTAAAGTATTAAATGTGGGAACATGATAAGAGGGATTAACGTTACACATATTTTTGTTTATTATTATTGTACTTTTATTATATCTGACACTTTTATTATACAGAATATAATACATTTGAATTAAACACTATTAAATTAAATAACATCATCTTAACATTCATTTTAGAAACTTTGAAATTGAGTAAAAAGTTTTTTATGAGAGATGACTACCGGAAACTTATTGAACTGCCTGTAACACTTTTAGGCGGAGGTCAAAAAAATTAATTTAAAATCAGACCTCTTGGAGCGATCCACCAAGAGAGATGGATGGCAAGTGCTATTTATACTTAAAAATATGTTTGCTGCAAGACAAGTTTTAAATCAGCACGGAAGACAAGCAAGCCATCCTAGATATTTCTTTAATTAAAGTGTCCGTGTAAACAAATATTTAAAAAGATAAATACGAAAAGTAAAAAAAAACATAACAAGGACTAAACATTTTAAGAGCTCAAGATGAAAAAAAAAATTAAATTAATTAAATTCAAATGTAAGACAATAAGAAACCAGAAAGGGTGCCTTCGAATATGCCGAAGATGTAATACTCTTCACGCAGCCCCTAGAAAATGTGTTTTACATCGCAGCTATAAGATCCACCAATCCATGATCGTATAATTTACATGGTTTATGAATATGGATCAGAAAGCTATTGTTTCCAAAGATGATAGCATGAAAAAAAAAGTTTTTCTAATAAGAACATGAATTTGAGTATGGGTTTGTATGGAAAGTATCTTTACTGATAGTCCGAGGGCTTTGAAATTTTAGTGGCTTATGTACATGGGTCAAACACTTTCAGTGTTAGAATTTCAGTTAAAAAAAAAAAAAAAAAAAGTTTTCTCATAAAAACATGAATTAGAAGTTGGGCTTTGTATGGGAGATACCCCTCCTGATAGTCCGAGATTTTGAAAATTTAGTGACCTATGTATGTCAAACTTCCAGTTTATAAATTTCAATTTGATAGCACAAAAAAATAAAACAATTTTCTAATAAGAACATGAATTTGATTAGGGTGTTTATATGGAGGTCCCCCTCCTGGTAGTCCGATTCGGCTGATTCTGACAATTTGCTGCTTATGGTAAAAAGAAAGCTACATGCAAAATTTCTGATCTATAGCTCAAAAACTGATGGACTAGTTTGTAAACATACAGACAGACAGATATACCTAGATGGACTTGACTTGACGCGCTGATCAAGAATATATTGTATATACTTTATGGGGTCTACGATGCCACCTTCTTTGCATTACAAACTTCATGACAAACTTCTAATGCTATTCACTACGTGAAGAGTATAAAAAAGAATACAGACAATAATAATTTCGTTCTGGAAGAGCAAAACACAACAATTGCCTCAGTGAAAGTAAAAGCAGACAGCAAAAACAAGGACAAAACACATACGCAAATTATTATACGGTGAACTAAGGTGCGAATTATTTATTAATTATCAAGAAGTAGAAACAATCACATTAGGTAGCAAAAAAATGCTCGAAAATCTTAATACATTAGCTAGCTATTCTCTATCTTTTGGCTTTAAAGCTGTGAGATGCATCGCTTAGTTTCTAATTAGTGTAAAGTCCAAAACTATATACTTCCTAGCTATTAGTATATATTTAGTATTTTAACGAGAGAGTAGTAGTCGCCTGTTACAATACAACGTACACCACATACACAAAAACAAGATGTGAGCACACCGTCAGAAAGAAGCAGGTTTTCGCCAGAAATAAGGCTGAATAATGTCTTAAATACTACAAAATCGGTAGAAATTAAGTAAAAATCTAAAATTGATAAATAAAGAGATTCTTGATAAAATATCGTGTATGCCAAAAGATGTAGCTGAACTGAAAAAAAAATACTGAAATGAAAACAGTTGAACAGTCGATCATAATAGATTCGAATACGCCCCAGGTGTGTATACAGCTTTAATTTGCTGCAAGCAATCAAGTTCTTGACGAAGTGAAGAGCGTTTTTAAAGAGATCTTACAGCCTCTGCAGTAAAATTAACAAAAAAGGTTGCAGAACGAGGTGGCAAAATGTCTTCATTGGTTTCGGTCTTAAAACGCTCAAGTAAGCTGGCAGACTTCTCTCTCACCATAGAGCGTGACCGTAATGCTGACCGCCAACAAAACAAAATGGTGATGCTGCAGCTCTAATCGGCTTCACTGTCTACAAGTAAAAAACATCCGATTATAGTGAAAAATAACAACTTAAAAAAAGGCTTTACGTAGAACCGCGAAAAAAAGTTGATGAAAAAACACCAGAAAGTGGAAGTGCTCTCAGCTATATGGAAACGAAGTTAAATTAACGTTTATTGCCTACAAAGTAAAATCTTATATCTTGACTTTTTCGAATATCTGCAGCAAAATTATGTATTCGCATTATTTGAGACTTATAACACTGAGGATAGAGTAGTAAACCATCAACTAGAAATAGCCAATACGGAAGAGCAAGCGGTGGAATGGTCATCGGAATTAAAAAGAATTTTATTAACAGAAGAGGCATATTTAAATGGAATACACCAGATTATACTCTAACGATAAAGACATAACTTTGATCAACACTGGCAAGGCGAGTTTTTATTACTCAAAACTTCTTCAAAGAAACCACCGAAAGAAATTTAGTTACTATGGGCGATTTTAATGTAGGAATTGGACAGCTACATCAAAAAACGGATCTACAGAGACTAAATTTTAATACAGGCTATGAAAACAGGAATTCAAAAGACATGATAACAAATTCAATTGGAAAGACACTCACAGAGTTCTGTACAGACTATAGATTACTATTACTAAATGGAAGGATGCAAGGAGATCAAAGTGGTGATTTTGCTTTTGTGAATGCGATCGGAAGGTTCGTAGAGTGGAGTGGTGTTCGAAATTATTTATAGCCAAACAAACAAACTGAATTTAATATTGCTGGATACAGTTAAAGCGTAGCACATACCAACAAGTGCTAAATGAGAACCTACAGCCTCTAAAGGAAGAAAATGACACAACAATCTTACCCCAACTGGTTGAAGTTATCAGGAATTCAGTGGTGGTACAGAGTGGGACAAAAGGAAGTTTTAAACAGAAGTGGTACAATTTTCAATATCATAAAAAATGCACAAAAATTCTTTTGAAGCTCTAAACAAATTTAAAATATCAAATAACAAAAGTAACAAGTCTTCCTATTTAAGCGCCATTCCAGTCTATAGAAATACGTAGCCCAAACTTGAATATCATAAAATAATTGAACAGAAGTTGTACTATATAAAAGACTCTACAGATTGGTGGAGAATGGCGAACGAAATAAGAGGGCAAACTTTTAAAATTCAAGCAAATCAGTCATTGGATCAGTTCGAACAATACTGTGCTAAAATCGTGAACTTTACCTAAGACTTCCGTGAAATCCATTATGCCCAACTATAACATGACATGTTAGATAGTGACATAATATTGTAATATCCGATATTCACCAGGTATTAAAAAAGTCAAAAAATAACAAGGCCCCTGGAATGGATGGACCTCATGAATTTTTTAAAAAATGCAACTAGCGTAGAAGAGTTAATCAGAGCTTACAACGTTATACTCGAAACAGGAAAAATAAAAACACAGTTTTAAGCTCAATCCTGTTCCCGATATTTAAAAATGAGATCCTAATATGGTAAATAACTATAGAAGACTACCGTTTATCAATACCATCGCAAAGGTGTTCATGAGTGAACTGAACGAGCGAATCTACGAATGGGCAGAAGAATACAACGTCATAAAAGAATATCAAGCAAGTTTTAGAAGGGATGCATAATATATACATCCTGTCAAGTATTGTGCACATAAAATTTGCACAAAAACAAAAAAGTCTACGCCTTCTTTGTGAACTTCAGTGTGGCTTTCATAAGGTGTTCAGAAGCTCTCTTATATACAAGCAGCATGAGATTGGCCTGTCAACAAAAATATTAAAATCAATAAAAGATATCTACATAGACACCAAGTACGTGGTATGGAAAGGTGAAGAAATGTCAAATGACTTTGATTCTTACTATGGGGTAATAAGCGATGTCAAGTCAGAGGAATATTTTGTAAAATAGAATATGGAAGTAGACCTAATAAAGTCAGAAATAAAGCTGTTCAGAAAGGTAGGTCGACATTCGGAGCAGAAAGTGTGGACTAACAAACAAGAACGAGTGAAGCTAGATTGGAGTACTTTTATCTTATATGGTATAATCTCACACCAAAGATTTCTTCCGCCACACCCAAATACAGCATTGACTCGACATGGCGTAATTTCTTATGCAAAAATCAAATCAAAGTATCATCAAAATAGAAGCTATTTTTAGCAGTTTGCAATAGTCTGCGGCGAAGAATTTGTATACTCAATACCGGAAGATGTAAACAACTTCTAGCGATATTTCTTGAAAAGAGTACCGAAGCTACCAGAATCAATCCCAAACTACGCGTTGTCATTGGAAAGCGGTACGGAAGAAGTCACTTCTATACATTCGATCTAAATATGCAATACATCACTAAGACTTTATAGACATATAATGCAGATAGATTGCCGCATAAGCTATCAAAGTTTTTCTGGCAGGAAATAAATTTAATTAGCTGGGAGCAGAACACAATATAATGGAATGCTGGGATAGAAGAAGACTGGTATAATCGTTGCAATCAGCTCATTGAGGCATTAAAAGCGATTTCTTGGAGCATAAATCACTTTAATAAATAAATACCTGCTGCCAGGAGCTTGGGAAAAATATTTTAAAGCCAACCTAAATTAATGTAAAATAACGATGACAATAAGAGCACGCTGCGACATATTGCCACTAAATACAGTCAGTTTCACACCACATATGTCAACCATCTGAACGCTATGCAACGAGTAGGAAACAGTGATGCATTTAACTACAAGATGTCCGGTGCTAAATGAATTAAGTGTGTAATATTTCAAGAAAAATACATTTGAACGACATGAGCTGATAAACATATTAAGCGGTGACCATGAAATCAATTCAAAAATACCAGCAAGCTACAATATATATGTACAACACTAAAATATAGAAAATTTCTAATATCAGAACTCAGTAACAGTTAACAGCCATGCTGATGAATCACTCCAAATCAACAAAAATATAAATGAAGCTAATTTCATCTGTACCTACTTATATACTTTTCAAAAAGTAATAAGAATTTTTATTTTTCTCGAAAAATATTTGTTAGTTCATCAGTTTATGAACGCTTGCTTGTTTACATTTGTTTTCTTTTGATTTTTGCATTCTAATTGTTCATTATTTCTTATCACACCCTATTATGCTATATTTTGATTGTTATTGGTTTTGATCTTATTCTTAATGCTATGTTTTGATCTCACTCGTATTGCTATATTTGATCTTTTTCTTATTGCTATGTTTTAATCGTGTTCTTACTACTATGTTTTTTTATATGTGATTCTGATGGTAACACATACGTCTGTTAACCTAAAATACACAGTCCGCAATTTTTGAGTGAAATACAATACAATTCGGGTATTATTCATTTTCAATAATTTTTTCGTCCTTTGAGTTGGCTACTCAAGGAATATAACCTTTGAAATTGGTGCGCTAAGAAAGTAAATGTAACAATATAATGGATCTTCCACACCGAAGAAACGTGGATATGTGAAGTAAAGCATCCCTCGGTCTTGTGAAGCTCCGGAAAATCTCGAAGGGAAAGGATCTTCGGAGCCACTACTACGAAATCGTTTGGGAAAACTTGAAGAAAGCTATAGTGATTTCATGGAGTGCAGCAAAGTTCTATACGAGTGCAGTGTTGAATATTTCGTCGATCCATCGGATGATATGGAAGAGTATGAGCAACGATACCTTAAGGCACATGCAGCATTGACGACCACTTTGAATGGCTATAAAGCAGACTGGCTGTCTGCTGATGGAAAATAGGACTCTATCGCGGAACTTGCCTTACAATAAGCAGAGTTTTTGGAAAAGGTTCAAACTTCAATGAATACTGATATTCATTAATAAAAATATGAGGATACCCACATTTTCTGGTAATTAAGAGTATGAAGATTAGCCGTCTTTTTCTGAACTATTTTCGGACGCAATCCATTATTAAAAATCATATTTGCCTGAAGATGCTTTGAACCTTAAAAAGCATATCTCGATTACGGGCAATAATTATCTTCAGGCATGGGACAACGGTATGATAAGAAATCACTGATCATTCGATGGTTCGTGCAGATTTTTCTGCCGCAAGCGAGCAAACTAAATGTATCAATTCTGCGGGAGATGCAGCACTCAATTCCACAAGTCGTGATCATTTCTTAAAATACATACTGGTCAAAAAGATGTATGATGAAACCAGACAAGCATGGACGGTGCAGTCGGAATGCGAAAAGGACACAATTAACAGTTTCTTAATATTTCTGTCCAAGTGATTCGACGCTTTAGATTCGTTGCAACCGTCACGTGGCACACTACATAGACAGGATGTGGCGATCAACTATGCAAATACGGAGCAGAGAAACCATGCAATACGACACATCCTATTTTCGTATGTGAGAATTTCAAAGCCTTGGATGGCGAAAAGAAAGGAAGCAAGAGACAAAAATTTGTGCTATAACTGTCTAAGTGATACGAGGGGTACTATTTATATTTCGGCTATAGCAAATAATAACAAACATATTTAAATAAAAACCGCTTTATTGTTTTTCAATTTTGTATTCGTTCAAACCATTTGTCATAGCAGTTTTTCCATTCCTCTTGAGACACTTCCAAAAAAGTTTTTTGAATGCTTTAACTGCTTCTTCGGCGCTCGTAAATCGTTGACCACGCAGTTTACCTTTGATATTCGAGAACAAGAAGAAGTCAACAGGACTTTATAGAGAATAAGTCATCAATTCGATGTTTTGACTCAAAAATTCACCTGTTTGACTACATGTGTGAGAGCTCGCATTGTCATGATGGAGAATGATTCGTCTTTGGCGGTTGGTTTTGTGAAATTCTCTGAAGTCTTCAGGCAAACAATTCGTCATGTACCACTCAGAATTGACCGTCCTACGTTGCTCAAGCGGAACAGTTGCCTCATGACCCATTCGAATTAAATAGACGACCATTTGCCTCGCAGTGCTTTGAGCGCGAACAAATTTTGTTGCATCTGGCTCTTCTTGGAACACCCACACGGTCGATTGCTGTTTTGTTTCCTATTCATATGCATGTATCTATGTTTGGTCACCTGTCAACAAATTTTTTTTACAACTAAGTGCTCACGCAAACTCGAATGTATTGAATAGTAGCATTAATTTGCAAGGATGCCTCTATCTCACTATATGTCATATGACAATCTTGCATTATCAGTTCATGCACTGCATCGATCTTTTGTGGCACAACAACCGATTTTGGACGACGTTTACAGAATTCGTTGGCGACCGAACTACAACCAAGATAGAATTCACAATACTAGCGATAAACTGTGACTTTTGATGGTGCTTCATCTGCCATGCAAAGAACTGAGTTCATCGACACATTCTTGTCGAAAGTTGTAAAAAATTATGCAACGAAAACCTTCTCTTGAAATTTCAATTTTTTGGCCAAATTGATTTTCTTAACTCACTGTAAACGAAACAAATAGCACATCAAATCGTTGTGAGCACATTTATGCTAAAAAATGTCAAACTTTATTGTGGGATTGCCAGATTTTAGCTATTGACTTTAGTGGTGCTAGATCCCGAAATATAAATAGTACCCCTCGTCTTCTTTCTTTTTTAACAGCGGTATGCTATTTTCTTTATTGATTAGAAACTTTTGATGCTCTAAGCTTCGTTTATGCTGGCGTACGTGCCAGAAAGTTAGCAGAAAGAATCTTTGTGGCTTATGCTGGGAAAGGATCTTGGGCAAAGTTTTTGCATATTGCATCAGCCAAATTGTGTAGAAGCACTCATTTATGACAATGTTCAAGGTTGGTTGGTTGGTTGCCGTGACTGACTCGTATAGACCACTACGAGCCAAAATTAGAACTAGAGTGCCGTTTGGAAACCACTCCCTCGCCGAATGCAATCAGTATTACTAAATCCAACCTGTCGAATTTATTTACTTTGGTAGATCATCCAGACATATGGCTGAACAATCCGGGAGGTTGTCAATGATGTGTGTGTCCAGAAACTTATTTCTAGTCTTTGCCAGGGCCGGGCAATAACATTAAAAGTGAGTGACTGACTCCTCTTCCTCTACGGTACCTCAGTTTCTAAAATTCCTTCTGTATGGAATACGCAGTCTCTCCGCGTGAGTCCCTACACACTAGTGTGAGGTATCTGACAACCCCAAGATTGGCAGCACTGCCTGATAATCGGTCCGAACGGCCTGCCTAAAGAAGATGTTGAACACTAGAAAACGAACTTTGAGATGAAGAAGACGGCGACTGAAAACACACGCGGAAAAAAACGATTCATATATTCTCTCTAAATAAAATAATATATTCTTGCTACAGTAAAATAATTCTTAAAAAATATTAAACGTAGCCTTGTCTTTCAGTTCAGAAGTGGGATAAAAAAAAATAAGAAAAACACTATGCCACGATGGTGTATTAAAAACGTTTAATGTATTTTTTAGCGCAATAAGAAAAAAAACCTAAACCGTTAGCTATTGATATTAGTATCGCCAGATCCCGAAGTACTCATAGAGCAAATCAATGCAATTCCATACATCGTTGCTGAACGTGTAAGGGCAAACACCATTCTCTTCTTCATTTGAATAAGACATATTCCATTGATTGTAATTTGGATTGCAATATTCATTCATCAGCATTTGAGGAATACCTTTTCCAGCTGCACTCAGAAACTTCTCGTCTTATGCTACTTCAAATACGCTGGTACCAACAATCGTTGCCAACGTAGTGGACTCATAGCAAGTTATTGAACTACCCGTGGACGCGTTCTTATCAGTTTATAATAATGTACATCTAACAATTCTTGCAAGCTAGATGCAATTGTCAAAGAAAAATTTATCTCTTCATATATTGACATATCAAGCACGACTCAAATAAACAGATTGAGATTGGCAGATCCTTCTTTTAATGTACCTGGTCCAGTTGATATCATCATCGGTTCGGATCAACGATGGAATACATACACAGGCGAACGTTTACAAATCGGTACATTAGCTATTACTCTTAGCTCCATTCTTAGTTGCGTTAACGCAGGATCTTTCCATGGTATTGATAGTTCAAGTTCTCATACATACACTGCCCAGCTAGACACTGATACGTTGATATACACCTTTATGGAAAAGGAATCTGTTCAATCCAACACTAAGACAATCAATGCCGCATAACATGCTGACAATCATTTTCTTCATACTCACACAAGAAACAAATCGGGTACGTATGTTTTACAATATCCGTTTAAAGAAAAAGCCAGGCCTATTGATGCTAAATACATTAAAGCAATCCAGTCAAATATTTTCCACCATAGAAAGAAGATTTCGCCATGATCCTACAATACGTAAAAATTATATATAAATACCTAAAGCTTGGACTCATATAACAAATACCTCATGACGAAATCGACATCGACAAATTTGAATGCTTCTATTTGGCGCATCTCGCAGTATTTAAGAATGACAGCACCTCAACTAAATACCGCGTTGTATTTGATGTTTCCTGCAAAGACGATTCAGGATATTCACTTAACAAGCGACTACACATTGGCCCACCTTTTCGGAGAGACTTTTTTGGGGTAACAATTCGTTTTCACAACCGTCTTTGAGAAAATGTTCAGAGGTATCAAAACTACTCCGATTCATACCAGCTTCATTGTTTGGCGCCAAGACGAACATTTACGATTGCAGCATTATCATTTGATGACAGTGACTTATGGTTTAACCACGACACCATTTCTAGCACTTCGAGTTTTGCAACAACTTGCGCATGACTACAAAGGCACCCACAAAGTAACTGCACAGAATTAAACATACGTCGACGAACTAATTGAACTGAAAAATGAAATAATAAATCTATTGTTGAAAGCAAACTTCAATTTGGGGAAATGGTTTTCAAATTGCTGGCCTTTGCTAGACTCCTTGGCACTGGATGTTCGCGAACATAACCCAGTAGATATTAATAACATATCTGAAGTTGAATCGCAAAAAATACTTAGGTTAAATTGGAACTCCTCTACCGACGAATTATTTTTAAATTATTATTTATTTTTTAACAAAGCACCAAGTAAACTCATTATTGTTTCAGAAATATCAAAATTTTTTAATCCATTGGTGTTTAATTCTCCAACTGTAATCCAGCTTAAAGATATAATAATCCAATATAAAAATCAGAATTGCGACGATGAAGATTTATGTGCTCGGTGGCCTATTTGTGTGCAAGACACACAGTTGACTACATCGCTTGTATACGTACTAGGCAAGCAATAGCCGACGCTTCAGCAATTGCTTGCGCTGCGGTTGTATATAGCCGAATTTCAACGGACATTAGGTATATTGTCAGACTACTAGCGTCACGTACACGCGTTTCTCCTTTGAAACTTATATCGATCCCACGACTGGAGTTAAACGCTGCAATACTGGCAACAAGATTGCTGAATCTTGTCAAGTTAGCTCTTACCATAGCAATATCCAGGATTCTTTGTTGGGCAGATTCAGAAATCATGTTCCATTGCTTATCTGCTCCACCCATGAAATGGGTTTGCAACAGAACGGCTCTTGACACTCACGTCACGCGAGGTAACGAAAAAATCCTGCAGATAGTTCTTCGCGTGGATCTTTGCATCAATTCTTATAACACACGAGCTGTGGTAGAACCTCGGTGGCTATCACAATCACAACACTTGTGGCCTACATCGAAATTAGATAAAGTTAACCTTTCAGTCGTGGCTTATTTGAGTGAAACCAAAAGCGCATACGTACATATCGCAACGCCAGAAACAAACATTGTTGTTGAACTAATTAAAAGAGTATCATCCTGGACTCGACTGATAAGAACCGTAGCATTTTGTTTGTATTTTATTAACATCTGTCATAAACATTATGATTGTGTACCCCAATCGTCCTTCTTAACATCATGTGAAACTCAATTGGCCAGATATTCAATTCTACGTATTATTCGGAAAACCGTATTCGTATTAGATTATAAATCTTTGATGGAGGGCCGCCAGTTGCACATTAAGTCTAAGTGAATAAGTTTACTACCATTTATTGATGACGCAGGCCTATTGCGAGTAAATGGTCGTATTTAGCATTCTTATGTCAACATTGATGTCAAATATTCAATTATTCTTCCAAAAACATCACCTATATCACAGCTTATTATTCGATAAATTCATGAAAACCATCTTCATTTTAGAGTTGAAGTTACATTCGTGAGTAGGCACTCGGAATATCATTCGCCAATTAAGAAATGCTTCATGTTGAGGCAAGATACTGGCGTACCAATTATGGCCAATTTGCCTTCACTATGAGTTCAACCACATCGAACTATTCTTTATTGTGGTCTTGACTATGCGGATCCATTTACTATAAAAGAAACCAAAGGCAGCATTCCTGGAAAGCCGACTGATTTATATTCCGACAAGGGCTCCACATTCCACGGTAGTAAGTGAGTACTTAATGAGCTTCAACAACTGGTATTAAAACAAACAAAGGATGAACACATTGCAAATACCATGTCATACGACTTTCATACCACCTTCGTCACCGCATTTTGCCGGTATTTGGGAAGCCAGTGAGAAATCTATAAAGTTACACCTTCGTCGTCATATTGATTGCAATGTATTGACATTTGAGGAGTATCAAACACTACTGACACAAATCAGTGCTGTATTGAACTCTCTTTTATCTTTTGACCCCTGCACATTTTTTGATCGGAGAAGCATATTCTGCTATACCCGAGTTATCGTTATTGGAAACAAATGAAAATCAACTGCTCCGCTGGAAACAGATATAAGCCAAAGTACAAGGATTTTGGAAACGTTGGCATATGGAATACCTTACTTCTTTGCAACAGCGAACAAAAGGGCAAATTGATTTACCAAACTCCCAGGTATTCTCCTTGTTTTAAAGGAACCGAATCTCCCGTCATTCAGATGGGTATTTGGATGCATAGAGGAAGTTTTTCCATACGACGACAACAAGGTTCGAGTTGTATCGGTTTTGATCTTATTCTTAATGATATGTTTTTATCTTACTCTTACTACGATGTTTTTTGTTGTGATTGTGATGATAAAACATACAGCCTACAATTTTGTAGCAAACACAATTGGGGTTATATTCATTTACAATCAAATTTCTTTTTTATCCCCTTAAAAGTAATCCCCCTTGTCCCAGTGCTTTTATCACTCCAAGAAACACTTCTGATAAGCGGTTTATGATATGACCTTAGATCGTCTAGCGAAGCACTCTGTTGAGCATAACCATTTTGGGCAAATCAGGATCTTCGTTGACGTCATTTATCAGCTCTTTGGCGATGCTCATGCGGTGATTCTTTTGTCCAAAATTTAGCAATTTCAGAACAAACTTTGCTGCCACACGTTTGATGCCCAAAACATTCGAAAAAATTTGATGGCATGAGCCAAGCAATATGCCGACATCCTCAGCTACTTCTCTAACAGTGATTCGAACATTCGCCAAAACCATATTCTTCAGTGCTTCTACGTTTTCGTCGGTTGCTGAAGTTCTGGGACATTCCCGGTGTCGCCCCCGTCATAGACATCTTCACGGCCTTCTGTAAAGACCTCGCCAAATAGCACAATCAACATTTCAAATACATTAGTGCACTTAATTTTGTTTTCCACACAAAATTTGATGGAAATTCTTTGACCCATTTTTTTTCGATTGCAGCAAATCACCAAAATTAAAAAAACACGTATCACCTTTATATTTATCAAAAACAAACTAGAGATGCACAATGGTTGATAATGTCAATCTATGTTATTGACATGTGTACCAACATAAAATACAAAAAAATTAAAAAATTCCTTACTTTTTCAACACATCATGTATATCACCAACAATAAAAAGAAATATTACTAGGGTATAAATTTGTGATTCAATATGTTATACCCTGGCTTCAGTATAGTTTGGCAGCAAATCAAAATTTGTTCTTTTTGAAAGTTTTAAAAATTACGAACAATTGATAGTTCTAGCAAAAGCAGCTCTGCCCAAATTTTGCCAACATCAGTGGTATTTGCGAATCGGAATTGCTAAATTTGCCCTTTGTACGGCGAAGTAGTTGACCAAATGAAAACGAGAATTGTGTACAACTTGGATTGTGATATAGACTCAAATGGTGACGTCTACCGTAAGCTTGACACGGATGTGTAGATGGACAAAATTGCTCCCTGTGCTCTGGTTTTAAGTAATTAAAACACAAGACCTTTGCAAGCTTTTCACGACCCTGTATGACCTATCGCATATATGATAAACATCGTAATAAATGATGCGGTTAAGAGCGCGCTTCACATAACTTGTTGGTAATTATTGTCTGAGCCCCAACCATTTTGTGTTTAGCTGCTCTCTTGCTATTCAGTTGATCTTCAGTTGGCGTAAGTACCAGCTCTAATGCATCACATCGTCTACATATAAAGTTTAACCGATTATCAAAAGTAGGAAATGAATTGTTGGAACAATGTTCTCTCCAAGCCTGATGCGTTTCCAGGTCAATCTTATGATGTCTATCAGCCATAGATCCCTCTTCTCAGCTTGAGCTCCTTGCGCTAGTAGTAAAATCGTATCAGCCAAATTCACATCACCTCGTAATAACTGAGAGGTATTCTCCTTAGGTATATCAGGGAATGTCTTGATACAACTGTCAAGGCTGTTAATTATATTTTGCCTGCAGCTTGCTCCAGATTTCTTCATAGTTATCGTTCGTAACGCCAAAATGGTGTTACAGTGCCGCCAGCTTATCACTCAACAGGTCTTTCAAGTATTAAAACTTTTGTGCCGGTTACAGCGATGAATTCACATGCAAAGAAATTTCGAACAGATCTAATAAAAATAATTTACAACAAATTTCAGCTTTCAAAACATGTTTTTCGTTATTATTTTTTTAAATAGTAAAATTTGAAATTAACAAAAGTCTATTTTTTCCAATGGTTGCGAATAAAACCCAATTTCATTATGATTCCAAGATGAAAACTTGATTTTTAAGAAAATAATTAAAACTAAAATAATTTTTTTACCGCCTTTTCATACTCCTTTATACTCACTGTTTTTTTTTTTTAATTTTTTCGCAATGGTGCAACAATGTGTTAAGCTTACTGGCTCTAATTGCGAACTTGATACTTTATCGACATTTTTACTGTACTATTGAACACAATAGAATCATTAGAAACTACATGTGCAAATTATGTGAAATCTTGAAGGGTAATTTTGAGAATAAGTTCACTATTTTTCTTGCTCATATTAGAGAGCTATTTAACTAAAGCTGGTCGCTAAGGCAGATGCAGATTTCCTTAGGCATGTTTGAAACGCAGTAACGTCTCAGCAAGCTCTGTTAGATGACACTACAGACCTTTGGGAATGGCTTTCCAGATTAATGGTACGTCGCTATACAAAGATCACAACTCCGGAATTAAGCAACTGTGATGCTACCAAGGCAAGAAAATATAGAGAATTTTATAGTTGAAACTTCATTTTGTAACCATAAGCGACACTAAAACAGTTGTTCAAGGCTCTGAAGAAATTTTATTAATGTTGCGATTATCATCGATTTCTGTTACGACTAATGTCTTTGTGTTGGACCATATTACAAGGTATGCACCTAATACTTCCAATCTCAAGACACAGTGAAAACTGCCGAATGGAGTATTACTGGCTGACCCTGAATTTGGTACAAATCAACAAATTGATATGCTGTTATGTATCGATCTATTTTTCTCATTGTTTGCAATTGGACAAATTAGATGTACACCGCAAGTAAAATATTTACAAAAGTATTTACTTGGTTGGTAACATGTGGAGTGTCAGAAATCATGCTGACCGAAGAACCCAGGCATGATAAGTTACAGAATATAGAAGAAGTCTTTTTGGAAAATAGAAGATAAATTGTCGGCAGTAGATCAGTACACGTCTTAAGAGCGAAAAACTCTTCTTGGCAAATGTGAAGCAAATGTGGTCAGAGCGTTTGATAGTGAGGCTGCCATTTAAAGTAGATAACTCCGTTTTAGGAGACACTTATGATACTGTGTTGAATCGACCTTTGAAGCTAGATAAATGATTGAATAAAGATAGGCTGCTAAAGGAGGTATATGTAAGGTTTCTTGATAAATATAGGGAATTGGATAACTTGGATGTTATTAGTCCTGAAAATGTTTCTCATGTTCGTTACTTCATACCGCATCATTCTGAAAGTTCGAAAACTACAATTAGTTGCGTGTGGTATTTGATGCGCACTATAAATCTAGTAATGGTTGGTCATTTTATGATTTGTTGGCGGTAAGTGCGCTAATATAATATAAATATCGCCAAAATGTATAGGCAGATGCTACGATACGATCAGGATTCATTCTGCGTTTCAGCATTGTGCCCGCAATATTTGACCGTCTCGTCGAACTGATCAAGAATAGATATACTTTATGGGATCTCCGATGTCTCCTTCCATCTTTTACAAACTTCATTACAAGTTTATATATACTGCGTGAAGAGTAAAAACATATAAAAAAAATTGAGGTAAATTTGTTAGCCGGAGCCAATTCTCCAGACAAGCTCTCATATGAAAAGATGTGGTGAACCTAGAAACGACTAATTAGCTTTTGACGAGAACAAGCCAGTTGCTTAAATATCGAGAGAGAGATCTTAAAAGCAGCTGAAAAAGTGGTGGCTAAAGTATGTAAGATCAAAATCAGAACAGTGGTTGATAGGTGCCTATTAGGGATACAAATATTCGTGCCTCTTGACAATCCCAGGATATCGGAAATTTAAATTGGCCAACCCGGGACTTAATTTTTCCTTATTTGCACACACAAAATATTTTAAAAAATCTAAAAGCATCAGAATATATATTGTATATTATAAAGTAAAACAAAGAATAATATTTTTAATATCAATTAAACTGGCTTTATATAATTGTATGCTATTAATCATTAATTATGATTTCAGCCATGAGGCCTCCACGGCTATCGCGTATATGGCGCAATTTTGAAGTCCAATTTTCACACATTTTTCGCAGCATTTGCGGCTGTATTTCGCCAATAACTCTTCGAATGTTGATATTCAGATGTTTAAGTTTTCTAGTTTATCGGCGTAGGCAAGTGGCTTTACATAACCCCAAAGAAAATAATGCAATGGGGTTAAGTCACGCTATCTTGGTGGCCAATTAATAGGACCATTACGTCGAATTATTCGTTCATCGAAAGTTTCTTTGCGTAAATCAATTGTTGCGTTCGCTGTATGGCATGTGGCTCAGTCTGTTGTACCACATGTCAGCAAGTAATTCTCTATGGATGTTATGGTGTTTCGACAAAAACTTGGGGATTATTATTTTGCTTATTTACGTACCCATTCAACCAAAAATGAGATTTATTGCTGAACAAAATATGTATGTAAATGAAGATCAATATAAATTTGAGCCATTGGCCGAATTGACGGCGCATACAAGGGTCATTTGCTTTTAATTTCTGCACAAGTTGAATCTTAAAAGCTTTGAAGCCTTTCGTGAAATCTTCCATAAAGTGGATGGACACAACCCCTTTTGCTACAACGGCGAGGAATTGAGTGATGGGTTTTCTTAAATGCATTGCTCATTATCATTAAGAGTAAACGTGATGTGAAAACGATCCATAGTTATTCTAATTAGGCGCTCTAATGGACGATTATGTTTACCATTAAATGGGCGAAGTGTAAGTTTAACGAACAGAACTATTATTTTGATACAAAATTTCAATAATTTGAAAGCGCTGCTTTGTGTGAGTCTATCTATAACGAAATGCCAAACCAAACTAAAAAAAAAGAATTATCAGCTATTAAATCGGTTGTCCAATAAAGCAGTGTTGCCAACTCGAAAAAACAGACCTTTAATGAATTAATAAGTATTGAAAAACATAATTTATATATCACAAATACGGAGGAGATCAACTAAACATATTTAAAGTAATTCACAGGGAGTTCAAAAAAATACCTACGTAGGTCAAATTGCAGGATTTAATTTAAAACTCCACGTTTTGGATTGAGTGGAGTGAAGTTTACTCAACTTCAATAAACGTCAATTTTACTGCTCTCATTGCAAAGTGTTGAGTTTGGCTTTGAGTAAACAATATGGCATATAAGGTGTGGTCAGCGCAGCAGCAGTCATGTTCAACGCAGCAGCCGTTGTATCAGAGTTTTAATTATGTTCTCTTATATTAATGACCTCACTATGTACATAATTTTTTATCACATTTGCTTGCTAATATGCTTTAAAGCTCTTGGATTCAAAATTGGTAACACCAACGTGAATAGAAACGTTTTCTGTTGTCGCGTCAAATTCTAACATTTTTTTTCATTCACATAATTGCAATAACCTTATGATTTATACATAAGTGCATACATAAGTACATACAATTGTAACATTACTTACCTAACGCAATAAATTGACTTTTGGTTTCTATTGTCTTTCTTGTGATTTCTTTCGTGTAATGTTACTGCAATCAAGCTAGGTATGTCGACTGCACAGTTATCAGCAGTTGAAGAAAAACTTGAATTTTTAATATTCAAGTGCATGTCCGTTGTAAGTCAACTTCAACAGATTGATGAAAGTACAAAATCAATACGCGAAATAATTGAAAGTGATATTCTAATATATTTAGAATTACTCGATTGCATTAGAAAAACATTTGAACTAACTCACGGAGAGTTAGAATCGGTCTCTTATGAAGAGATTGGTAGTGACCTAAATGAAAAGTTTGATTACATGTCGGTATCAATTATAGTTCGTTTGGAGGCGCAATTCAGTACTGCCGCAATCATCAACACAAATTCAAAGCATTCCAGCTAATGATCCTCCCTCTGTTATGGTCGTGTCACAGGCAAAATCTCGTTTGAGTGAGTTAAGGCTACCTACGTTCAGTTGATCATATACAGAGTGGATGGATTTCATATCTACTGATATCGATAAAGGAGCCGAGTTGACCAAGGTTGAAAGGTTCCAGCACTTGCGCTCATGGTTGAAGGATGCTTGACACCATTCGCTCATTGGAGATTAATTAATATTTCAGGCATATATCAGAGAGATGCTGGGGCTGAATCAAGCAGAGACATCTTCAATTGAATCGTTCAGACAGCTTTCAGATTCTCTGCATTCCCACATGCGAGCATTGGAAGCATTGGGTACAACATGACAATATTACTATTATTATTATTATTCATATTAAATGAAATTATTTACCAAATAAAGAACATACGGCTTTGACTCTAACTTTTACTTTGGTATAACTTAACAAACAAATACTAAAATTAATGAAATTCACTTAAAATTTATTTCCTATAACTTAAAGCTCCAGTGATAATACGTATAAACTACATTTTTCCATGCGCCAATACCTATTCCATTTAACATGGTATATATTTCTTCCTAACATAAAACATGTTTACTAAAGTATTTATAACGAATTCTTTTTAATATGGGACATATTCCTAAAAAATGTACGATACTCTCCATTACATTAAGGTTACAAAGCGTACAAATCGAATTTCCGTGACCATTCAACAAAATGAGGTCACTTCTAGCTTAAAAGATCCACATTATGCCACTTAGTTTGTACGTGTCATTTAAATAGTTTCTCACATTTTCTTTTCTTTATATAACCGTGTATTTTGACAGGCTCTTTCCCATATTTTTTTTTCCTATTTCTGATTACTTCATTCTCTAACAGTAGCCCACATATACTACTCCACTTTCTTAGCACTTTCTATGTTAGTATTTACATTGCTGCTGCACTCTCTCACACGAGAATACCTGTTCCTTACTCACTTTCCTAATTAACTTATATAGTAGCCTGTTGCCAGTGTATTCATAAAAGATTTTATAAATGTATGACAAGAATAGATCCAGAGTATAAAAATAACCATTTAGAATACCAGCTTCTAAGTAAATACAATAGGACGGAGTGTTACAAGGGAGATATAGGAGTTTTTTGATACAAAATAATTACAGTTTACACATACCGAACTCCCATACTTGAGCAGCATAGCTTTTTATGACCGCCAAAAACAACTTCCAGTTTTATTTGGTTATTTGCCAGAAACATTCTCCACGTAGCACTGATGCTGTTTTTTGCTAAACTATTTATATTTTCTACGTGTGCTTTGAAACTAAGTTGCGTCGTCAATATTACTTCTAAATACGTGTATTCTGATTTAATTTCAATCCTCTCTCCTTAATAACTCCTTATCTCATTTTTGGCCCCGTCTAAGTAACATCATGCTAGATTTTTCAGGATTAACTTGCATATGCTAGGTATCACAATATATCTAATCTGTAACACGTCAATATCGTAAAAGATATTAGAGACATTAAACCACCTAGCTTTGCACCAGATGACACAAAATATTTGTCCGACATATCCTTACCCGTCTATATGAAAGAACTGCTCATTTTATAAACCTGGTTAGTAAAATTCACCATTTTAGTTGAAATTCCCATCATATGGAACTTGTATACTAAATGCAAAGACTTTTTTCTTTTCTTTAAATTTAAGTGGAATTATTGGACATAAGTTATAAATATTGTCAACAATAGAGTGTTCCTTAAACCCGCTTGAAATTCAGTTACCACATTGTGTTTTTCTGTCACCTTGCCAACCTTTCATTTACTATGCCCATCATAATTTTCGCTATACAATTCATAAACGCAATTCCCCTATAGTTTGACGCATCTCTTTTATCCCCCTTCTTAAGCAACGGGAAAATTATAATTGTCTCAAAAGATTTGTCTGACTGTGCATGATTGTATAACTCATTCAAAAAATTTGTATTTGCCTTTTTAAAAAAAGGCTTTTCCAGCTTTAGTTTTTTTCAACACACTTAAAATTTCATCTACCGTAATATCACCATCCAAATTGTCATCGATTTTCAGCAAGGGCGCATAATTCATTGTTTGATATGGGTTTAAAAGATTTTCGAAATATTGCTTGAATACTTATGCAGGTATATCAGCACAGCCATTTAAGTTTTGTCCACGCAATCTAGAAACTATTGTACTTTCCACCAATCTTTGCTGTCCCTCAAATTATTTATGCTTAACTCCAAATTTTCAAAATACGCTCTTTTACTTTTCTGACATTATGCTATATATTAAATTCTTGCTTGCTGACAATATTATCATATACAACATTCTTCAGAAACTCGATGCATCAACACAATCAAAATATAAAGAATATGCACCTCTAACAGCGATTCCCTCATGTCAAAGTTTATTATTATTTTTAGAAAGGCTGTCAGATGCTTGACAGTATCCAGCCTGCAATGGATCCTTATCAACAGGTGAGAAAATTGAAATTTTTGTTTTTGTTTTTTCTTATTTTTCCTTTTTGTTTATTTCACTGCAACATGTTATTTTTGCAAATTAACTTAAGTACATTTTTCAGAGTGTATTATAGTTTTACATTAACTTCACAACTATGATATTAACATTAACAAATGGAGAAAGTATAGTAATATATGATGATGAAGGAAAGTGGGAAAAACAAAAACCTTACTTACTTACAACTAGAACCCGTTACCAAAACCCAAAGCTATAACTAACTAACAACTAGTAACTTGGTGAGACTAGCCTGAGGGTTAGCTTATCAAATATCAACATAGGCAATCAATTTTCTACAAGTTCATTGCGATTATTGTATTTAGTGAATGAAATATCGATTTTTGCATTTACTGTATGCACATGGGCTGTTTTATGAAGTAGTTTAGTTGAAAAATAAAAGGGTAAATTGAGGAGTAATTTAAGAAGTTTGTTTTGGGCAATTTGTAGGCGCTTTATGTAAATGAGAGCACAGTTCCCTCAAACTTGAGATCCATACAATAATATGGGGGCTAATATTGATTTAAATATAATAAGTTCGTTGTGGATTAACAACTTTGACATCCTATTTATCAATTTTATTGATCTTGTCCAGAGCATTGCCAATGTGGATTTTGAAAGTACGTTTGCTGTCTAAGTACATACCAAGATATCTTAGATTATTAGTCCAGGGTATGTCCTTGGTATTAACTCTGAGATTTGCGTTTGGTAAATGGGTATTTTTCTTTTCGTACAAAAGAGAATAGCAGAGGACTTTCCAACGTTCAACTTAATTTTCCACTTTTTGTAATACGCTTCAAGGTAGAATAGCAAACGTTGAAGTGTATTATGTGTTTCGTCAAAGTTATTTCTTGTTCAGAAATGTGCAGTGTCATCTGCAAGGACAGTTACAGTTATCCAGTACAGGAAAATCATCCCTACGTACTCCGTACACTCCATCACACTGCTCTTATTTCAATTCTAGACATAAGGTAAACTTTATTAAATAATAATATTAAATCAGAAGTTAAAGTGAATGATTGTGCCTCGGAAACAATTAAGGACGGTCTACACTTAACGTTCTGCTTAAGTTTGACAAGGGGGTCTATGCAGCTCATATGAGGCCTGAAGCCAAATTGCGTTGTTGATATAATAGATATTGTATCTAAATGAAGGCAGAGACGTTGCTTTTATACTTTTTCAAAAACCTAAGCAAAACAATACAGTAAGCTAATAGGTTGTTAGTTATTTGGTTAGCCTGGTGCTTTAGCAGGTTTAGGAATTTCGATGATTTTGCCCACTTTCCAAACTTTCGGAAAGTAGCCGATATGAATATGAGTATGAATATGAGTCGTTAAATAAGGTAGCAAGATAACGAAAGACACTAGTTGGTGGATTTTTAATTCCTACGTTGGGAAGGCTATCAGTAGTTGGTATTGTTTTATTTTTAACGCTCGAACTATGGACGCAACTTCGGCGGTTGTCCCTAGAGGTATATCCGAGTTGCTCTGATCAGCCAATTCACTTATAGAGAACTTGACCATATTGCTAGTGGCGATATCCGAAAGATTGTCAGCTAATTTGTGATTGTCAGCGAAGAGTTCCCCTAGTATATTAGCTCTTTCTTGCCTTGTGTGATGTTAATTGATTTCTGTTTCTGGTTAATTTGGTTATTTTCCAAAATTGTTTTGAGTGCTTATCTAGGCTCGTTAACTTGCTATTCCAAGTGAAGTTTTTGTGAGCAGATATTTGAGACCTAATTAAGTGATTAAGACGGTTGAGCTGTGCTTTACAGATATGTTGCCTCGTTCTTGACCATTGTCTGTTAATAGTATTTCTCTTTCTAGTTAAGACCGTTTTATAGCTAAGTAATTTATTACAGATTCTGGTTTCTTGGCTTGGCTTCTTTGGAACTACAATATCAAGTGCAGTGGTTACGTTCATGGAAAGTAGAGAGACATTATTATCAATGTATTCAGTCGTAGAAGATTCAGAGTGAATTAAATTGAGTTCTGAGTTCTTTCTTTAAGATTTTTTTAAAGAGTTGCTAATTACCCTTAGAGTAGATCGGAAAAGTGTTACTAAGTAGATTGGTGTTGAATGCCACCTTGCTAACTATAGGCAGATGGTCTGATGAAAGGTCATTATTAGTCGTAGGATATGTTAGGAAGTTGGAAAGTTTTGTAACAAACATGTCCAAAGTAGAGAGTTTAGCTTTGGAATGTATGTAGGATCCTTAGGGTATACTAACGTAAATTTGTTGTTAAACGAGAGGTCGTGAAGAATGTTGCCCCAGCAGTTCGCTCTACTGCAGTTCCACAGTGTGTTTCTACAATTGAGATCACCAGTTTGAGAAGAGATACTTTAAAAAAACATTTATAGTGTAATTATGAATGTGGAGCCAGTCTCTAGATGTTAGCCATGTTTCGAATATTAAACAGATATAAATTTCATTGTAGCTTAGGAAGCTACAAAGATCAGATTGTTTCTGCTGAACGGCACGTGCGTTCCATGCCATAACATTGATTCAATTTAAATTATTTACTACCATAGACATATTTCTTTGCTAATTGAGTAAAGACATTAAGCTGTTCACTCTTACATGTGAAATTTCGAAGCATATCCATTAGCTCTATAGTTAGAGAGCTTATCTCCTCAAAAGTAAACAGGTCAGTAGATGTCTCCTTGGCTGGCGCTGTTGTTGTGGTAGTGTGCTGGTGCTCTTTCCTAAGAGCCGGTAAGAGCATTCCTTTAATTCATTGGAGACAAGTGGTTCTGCCTAACATGACTGTCTTTAGTAGAAGCAGCACTAGTGCCTTGGTTGTGCTGATAACTGCTTGTGAGTTGAGCTGAGTTGTGTTGGTTTAGTTGTCGGAGCTCAGTGATCTCTTTTGGATTAGAGAAACGTACGAAGTAAGTGCAGACAGCATCTGTGGAGGGGTGAGCACCTTTGCAGTTTGCACAAAGAAATGTATCGTTAGTGTACGATGACGTCTTATAGTGACCAGCATAGAATGCACAGGAAGTGGCGACGTTGCAACAGTTAGATACGTGCCCATAAAGTTCGCAGTTGTAGCATTGTGTAAACTTTCTTGGAGATTTATTTTTTTATTACCCACGAACTTTTTTATGGTTCATGAATTGGTGATCATTTCGAAGTTTTTGTAGTGAAGTCAATTTAATTGCAAAATATACTACATACAAAAGAATTTTAAAGCTGGCTTTAGTCGATTTTTCCAGCGTTTTTACATCAGTGCATTGAACACCATGAGATAATAATATTGTTCTAATCTCTTCATTTGGTAGTTTATCCACCCCAGAGAGAACGTCTTTGTATGGCCTTGTTTCCCTGTTGTCATAAAAAAAAAATTCACAATTGTTGCTTTTAATATTTTCGCAGATATTGGTGTAACAGTCGATGTTATTGACAAATATCTTGATGCCAAATGATATGGTTTTAATATAATACTTGATTTAATCTTAATAAGCAATTCATGTGTGAAGCTAGCACTTTTCTTTAGTAAAGTAATGGGTGGGATTTTAACGTTTGATGTCACTGGAGACACCGAGTCATTATCTGATTGATTGCTAGGTTAATTATGTACAGGAGCTTCACTGACCATGATAGTTGTAGTAGGGCGCAAATAATTATTGACAGTTTCTTTTGGCAGTATTAGTAGCAGTAGTATTTATGTTATGCTGGACCAATGATATTGTTATTTTTTTTTTGGTTCGTTGTTTTTTGTTATTATTTTGTATATGTTCAGTTAGTTTGTCTGGTGATTGCGTTTGTCATGGTCATTTCTTTGAAGTTAATTGTTCAGGAATATTTTTATTGCTTGCAATGATTGAACTTTGTACTTGCGTATGTTTTGCTGTTGTAGACTTTACTGTCACAGGTCTCCCAAATGACGCACTCGATGTATGTTTGGAAGCAATGTTGTTGCTTCGATCGTTGTTTTGGATTCTGGTAACTGCATTCGATGACGTAATCGAAGTAGTTGCTGTGTACGCTGTTGTGTTAAAGTTGTTGTTTATGTTGAACCAATTGATGCTGGGCACAGTGTAAGTGGTGGCTTCGGGGATGGCCACTGGGCGCTCCATGGAAGGGAATATCCAGTGCTTACTTTGATTGAGCTCATAATGCGAGAACAGGAATTTGCTCTACGCACTAGAGATGTAGATAACAAATTTGATCCACTTCTCTGAGTAGAGCCAACGGAGACGACTTAAAAAATGCTATAATTCGCGAATATGCAGAAGAGGCAATTGTCGGACCTCCAACTCAAAGCACCACACTTTGTTTCATATGTCTGCTCAGAACGCTACTTTACTAATTGATTTAATCTCAAATATTCCTCAAACGTCTATAATCACAATGACAGCATCTGCTCATCCCAAACAAGCGGCACATGGGGTCTTTGATATTGTCCTGCTCGGAACTGCAGTCATATTTATAAATAATCACTCTGGCGTGCTCGTACCATATTGAGTTTTGCTTAGCTAAGAACATCATTTCTTAACTTCTCGTTTAACTGCCCAACTACCAGTTCAAGTTAGTCTAAACTCGCAATATCCGAATTACATTACAAGCATTATTGCAACTGTTACACCCACTATAACTGATAGTCAACCCATCACCACGGTCGATACTACGAATTGGAACATTCCATCGAACATCCGTTTGGCAGACTCACATTTCCATAACCCACATCACTTTGATATGCTCATTGGAACAAGCTTATTCTTTGATTTGTGATGTGTTGGCCAAGTCAAGCTTGTTCCAGGATTGCCTTCGCAAAAAAAACATGTTTTGGTGGGATCGTGTCCGGAGGAGCAAATGAAAAGATAAAGTAATTATTATTGCCCACTCATTGCAGTAATGTTCACTCTCCTCATGAATCCAATAAACTCAATGGGTACTTAAACGTTTAAGAAGTTAAATCTGTAGGTTAACCGATTACAGAAAATACTCAAGAAGAAATTGATTGTGAAGAGCATTTCACAATGCATTGGGAACATTTGTCAACTGGCCAATATTTAGTTGAAGTCGAGTTCGATGAAAGAATCAGCTGATATTTTAGGAGATTCATACCAGCATGAATGTTATAAAGGTTTCGGTCTGTCATGATAGCTCTTACTGGAAATATGTGCAATATGTATCATTGTACTAACGCTTCATCCTGGGTGACCCCCCAGCTTATAGGATTTGTAGGGGTAAGGGTGAGCGAACGAGTGTGTGTGCTCTCCGTGTTGGTGACGCTCTGTTAACAACATGGGGAGAATGTATGAATACTTTGTTGAATGAATTTTTCCCTAGGGTGGATCGGGTTGAGGCTTCACATTTGATGGAGTCTCCCTGTGATCGGCTCCAGGATGGTGAGTTGGGGGTGGTTTTTCGAAACTTTGTTCGAGATTGGATTGACTGGAGAGATGTGTAAAAGCATTTGGAAGGCCATTCCTGAATACATGAATGTGTTATATGGTAAATGTGTGTCTGAGGGATATTTTCCCAATGTATGGAAGTGTGCTAAAGTGATTGTGCTTCTGAAGTCGCTTGATAGAATAAGGAGCAATCCTCGTTCTTTTCGGGGCATCAGTCTCTTGCCGGTCCTTGGTAAGGTACTGGAAAGAGTTCTGGTAGAAAGGCTTCAGGAGAGAGTGAATGAACAAATGTCCGATTTATAGTTTGGTTTTAGGAGGGGTAAATGCGTTGAAGATGCTTGAAACTATGTGTCTGAGTGTGTTCGGACTAGTAGTGCTAAGTATGTGCTTGGTGTGTTTGTTGACTTTAAGGGCGCATTTGACTACCTAAGTTGGCAAAAAAGTAAGGAAATTGAGTGAATGTGGATGTCGTGAAATAGCTTTATGGAAAAGCAATTTTTCTGGCAGGCGTGCTTGTGTCGATGGTTAGTATGAAAATGTTAGTGTGGATGTGGTTTGTGGCTGTCCACAGTGTTCAATCTGTGGTCCATTTATTTGGAACCTCATGATGGATTCTTTGTTGGTTCAGCTCGGGCTGTTGTGCGTATGCTGATGATCTGCTCATCATGATTGAGGGGCAGTCGCGTTTGGAAATTGAGTGTAAGGTCTTCGCCATGCGCTTAGTTTCTGAATGGGGCGTTGGTATTGGTGTTAATGGGGCAATGGATAAGACGGTTTCAATGCTGCTCAATGGCAGGTTGGCACAAAGTCTTCATCCTGTTGTCAGACTTAGCACTAGCAGCCTACGGTATGTTACTGAGGTTAAATACCTTGGTATTACCATCGGTGCTAAGTGTGGTTGGAGGTGTGCGCCGTATTTTGTGGAGTGATTGGGATCTCAGCAGGCGTGCTGTTAGCATCATGTATGGGGGTTTATTTGTCGCTCTTGTGACATATGGTTCTTCTGTGTGGTGTGATGCGGTGCGTTCTGCTGTAGGCAAAAAAAAAGTTCTGTCAAGCCAGAGGGTCATGATGGTAGGATGTATGCCTGTGTGTCGCACTGTCTCTACTGAGGCTTTGCAGGTTTTGTAGGCGTAGAGCTATTGGCTACAAAATTAGGAAGGTCTGCCCCTGCTACACGATGACTTGTTGAATGGTGTAGATTTGGAGAGCTTAGGTCGTATTGCGTGCAAGAAGCGTCTGAATGAGTCTGTTCTATGTGAATGGCAACTCAGTTGGAACAATGCTGTGAATGGGAGGGTGACATATAGGTTCATTCATGATGTAGCATTTGTTGTCGGTCGACCAGCCTTTGGTTATAACCTTTGGCTTGGGTTCCTGTTGACTGGTCATGTTTCCTTGAATTAATTTTTATATTTAAGGTCCCTAAGTGACAGTGCGGAATGCCCTTGTGGCTTGACGTGTAAAACATGGCAACATGTCCTTTGTGAGTGTTCTCTGATTTGATGATTTG
Source organism: Amiota albilabris (assembly GCA_037040105.1). Classification (NCBI taxonomy): domain Eukaryota; kingdom Metazoa; phylum Arthropoda; class Insecta; order Diptera; family Drosophilidae; genus Amiota; species Amiota albilabris. Next base: position 6,430 of record JBANCV010000408.1, on the reverse strand, counting down.
AGAGATTTGAATGCGTTCGGTATTTTGAGTATTAATGGGGATTATGATTTTAGTCAGACGCTCTCCAATAGTGATAGTGTTAGGTATTTAAATATTTTTACACGTGCAGCATTTTTGAGGCGTCGACAGTTTATTTTGAATGGTGCTATGGTGAGTGTATTAGTATTTTATATAATTTAATTTGGCTTATTAAAAAAAAGAAAAGATAAATTTAAAGAAAAAAATATAACTTGAGGACACAAAAAATAGAGATAAAGATAGAGAAAACAAAAAAGTTGAGATTTTTGTACCGGAACCTTACGGGACGGCCGATCAGCAAAGCTTCGTAAGGCCGGTACCAGCACAGTTAGCCGACGTCTTGAGTACGGCGGGTCTCCAGACTGCGTAACTTCTTCATGACTGAAGCAGCAAATTTGGAAACCGCATTCCAATTGGACGGACGTTCCAGCATGTGCCAAACTAGATTCGCTACAGTAGGTTCTTCTCCTTTGGCATCTCTCAGCTCAACCGGTTGCCACAGTAGATACACCATGGGGCATCTTCATGGTGGAACCTGATTAGATATTTCCGGAAGCATCCATGACCGCTCAGGAGTTGTGTGAGGTAAAAGTTTACTTCGCCATACCTACTTTCGATCCAGTCTTCTAGGCTTGGAATCAGGATGTGCGTCCAGCGACCTTTTGTGGAGTTGTCCCATCGGGTCTGCCACGCCCTGATGGATGATCGTCTCAATTCAGTTTTTTGTGCTGTGGCCTCCTCTGGTGGTCGAGATCTCCAAGCGTAGGCCTCAGCCGTCTCCGTGGCAAGTAGATAGATTGACACAAGCCCCGCGAGAACAATGGTGGCATCTTCCGATACAGTGCGAAAAGCGCTGATTACTCTGCGCCCAGTCTGTAGACGCTCCTATAGGAGACATTGTCCAGTGTTTTTGCCATTTCGGGGCTCCATACAGCATGATACACTTGATTGCATTCATCAACAGCAACCTGCGTCCTTGCCTGGGTCCACGAGTGTTCAGCAAAATCCTCGAGAGAGCCTTACACGATCTCACTGCCTTATCGCTAGCGTAGATTAAGTGCTCCTTGAAAGTGAGCCTATAGTCTAGGGTAACCCCTAGATTCACATGCGATCTCCTAGTGGTGATGGCCGAGTTGCCGACTGTTACCGTAGCTCTTTCCACGATTTTCCGACTGCTTATTAATATGGCTTCAGTCTTATGTTCCGCTAGTCTAAGACCTAAACGGTTCAGCCATGCCGCGATGATTGCAATGGCTGTGTTGCATCGTTCAATCGACCCACTGATGTGCTTTCCGACGACCACGAGCGCGATGTCATCCGCAAACCCCACAATATTTACCCCGTTTGGGAAGTGCAGTCTAAGAATGTCATAATACCTTATATTCCCTTGGGGCACTCCTCCAGTTACGTGGTATGTTGACTCACCCTCTGCAGAGTCGTAGATGAGAACACACTGGCTGAAATAACTTTTGAGCATTCTCAGCAGGTACTTCGTGACTCCAAAGTCGGCAAGCGCCTCCATGTCTTTGTCTCCGCCTGCCCATCTCCTGCCCCTGATCGCAGCCTGCGCAATCCTGGTCATCTCAGAAACAGAGTCGATGGTTGAACGCTTTTTTCTGAAGCCAAACTGGGACGGGGAGAGGCCGCCAGTGTGCTGGATTTCTGACTCGAGTCAGAGTGTATTAGTATGTGAGTGCATGTGTGTGTGGGTGTTCGTGAGTGTGGAACTTCATGGAGCTGTATTGGTAGTGGCTTTGTCACGAATGTCTGACCAGAGGCATTGTCTGGTACCACAGGCGTGTAGATACTAGCGGTCTCGGCCTACTATCTATGCGTCAAAGTTGCTTTTTGTGACTGTGGGGACAAAGCTCGAAATTCAAAAGCTGCCTGACCAGAGGCTCTTTTCTGGTACCACGGGAGGTCAGAAGCCCCACGCTTGTTCGTGCCAACCTGCGGAGACGACCCCTTTCGGGAGTATCGTGGTGGCTGTGGTTATCCCATATGCGGGTAGAGTTGGCTTGCGGGCTCGACGTCAAGTTGCGATATACAACCGGGTGGTGTGGCCCATAGAGCGGCAGAGGTTTAGGTAGGCCTTGCCCCAGACCAAGGGGTGAGTCATATGACCAAGATAAGTATAGCTCGAATTTGGTACCTGCGGATATATGTCCAAGGGGGCGGATATGTGTCCTGTGCTCGGCACCGTGGTATTGAGTCTTAACGATAGGTAGTCACGTAAAACAAATCACCGTTCATGTACTAACGCTTCATACAGAGACAACTATCTTTAGTGTACACTATGGCGCGATTCGCCTAATGACAAGATGCAAGTTTTCAAATTAGATACTGTGATTTACGGAACAAAGGCACCTTCATATTTGAATATTCGGATAATGTTTCAACTAGCTCTTGACGAATCTGATAGCTATCCTTTGGGTTTTTTAATCGTTTGGCGTGCCTTTTACGCCGATGATCTTATCATATAATAGGTGGTAATACGATACAGAAGGTCTTAGACATCATGCACCAAACTAAGAATCTTCTTGCTATAGGAAATCTCATATTATGCAAGTGGTGAGCGAACTGTGAAGATATTCCATTCGTGAATATGACCGAGAAACGTTCATTTAATTTGATGACAACAGCAATATCACGAATTCAATCAGACTTATGTGGGATACTAAACGGACACTTTCTTATTTTGTTTACCAACCAATTGAAAGCTCTCAGTTCTTCCTTCTGTAGCCCGATTGTATGATCCTCTTGACTTGATTGGCCCTGTCATGTGGTGCGCTCATGCAATTATATGTATGTATCAATATGTAACACTTTGCTGCATATATAAATATAATGAAAAAAAGACATAAACATAAAATACATAAACTGTTTACGTCAGCGCACATTCCGATCCCACGGTAAAATGATCAGCCACTTCAGTCACTGACTGCCATATACGATTATGCTGCGCTTGCATAAGTCATTATTTAATTTTAAACTTTCATAAATGTGTGCTAAAAAGATACAAGTTAGTGAAAAATCATCCGGTGAAAAAACAATTAAACTGTCATAAATTTGTGTGAGTTGTGTACGGCATATTGATTGTGGGCTACACCAGCTAACTCAAACATAGAAATTCTTCAGAATTTTCAATCGAAGTTATTTCTCTTTTTTTAATCAGATTTGTTCATTGGACTTTTTGGGCAGATAGTAAACAAAAATAAACATTACACAAAAAAATATGCTGTGAAAATAGGTGCTTCATATGAAAATAAATAAATTTTTTCTAATCCCTTTCCATTTCTGTTTCTTTGTGCAACTGTGCATTCAGTCGCAAAGCAAATTTCTTCAATTTGTGTTCGCTCTCAAAATTGCAACATAAAGAATTTCAATTCTTTTTTTTTTTTTTTTTTTTTGAGACAGGGCGTAGTAAAGCGCGCCGGGTTAGAATCTTAATCTTTTAAGTACTGATAATTGAATTTCCCTGCAAATTCTGAAATAAACTTCGTTCTGTTAATTGAATACGCCTCGCGATCCCAGATTAACTAACCGAACCGAAAGACAACGAAACAGGCATAATCATTTTCTGCGAAATACAGAAACAATAATAATGAAAATAATGTTTATAATGAAAATGATGGTAATATTTTGGAAATTTTTCAGGATAATTTTAAATGTGCTTTGAATATTGTTCCGATGAATTTTTTTTAGTTATAATTCCGGATCAATGGATTCAATATGTCATTTTTGTAATGCTAAACATTTTCTCTCTGAAATGACTCAAAATGAAACAACTTCTTTCATATCATGTTATCATAAAGGGAAAGTTTCTTTTTGCCATTGTCTGAAAATAGCTTTTTAATAATTTGTTCTACTAATTTAATTTAAAACATTCTCTTGAAAAACGTAAATCAAAGAACTTGTTTGAAAATATTAGTGCTTATAATTCAGCATTTGCAATGGTTAGTTCAGAAGCAAAACTTAATACAAATTCTATGCAAGGAGTCTATCATTTTAAAATTAATGACGTGTTTTATCATCGTACAGGAGCTTTGGTAATTGAATATGGTAGGAGTCCTTGCTATACTCAGTTGTATTTTTATGATGTTGATACTGCAGTCAATTTGAGGTTACGTGAAAATACAAATATGCGTTGTGATAATCAATTAGTGCGAGAAATCACTATTGAATTACATAATCGTACCATTTGTACAATCTTCCAAATCGACGCATAAATTTTACAATACGCCTGTTAACATTCATAAGGAGGTATCTATGGTTATTAAGGTGATTAAGAGTGATTTGGATATAAGAAGATTTAATTATACTATTCAAATAGATGTTGCTGTTATTTTCTCTACCACCGATGGAGAACCACCTTTTGAAAGAAAAATTGTTTCATTCCACATGTCCATTGGCGTATCTTATTTTAATCCGTAATGGTGATACTGGATGGCATAATAACATAAATCATAACATTGCAGTACATCTAATGCTGTTGTGCCCAGAAATCATGTTACAATGCTACAATATGCAATTAGAAATAATTTTAGTTATATGCATCATTGCCAAAAATTGGTTTTGCAATGGATAGTTGTAGTAAAATACAGTACAATACGAACATTGAGGGCTCACGTTTGCATTTCATCAAACAAAATAAAGCAAATTTTTTATCAAAATTGTATAAGAAAATCACTGATTATCCTAATTTAAGTGATAATGTTTTAAATGTTGGACGTCGAATTGTTCTTCCATCATCATTTGGATGCTATGTGTATAGTCCAGCATTTAGTAAACCATGTTTATTTATAACGATGACATGTAATTCTAATTAGCCTGAAGTTGTGAATAACATTCATAACAATGATGCTTCGAATTTCAGGCCTGATATAATTGTTCGAGATTTCAAATCTAAACTAAAAGACTTATTAAGATGCATCACTGCAAAAGAAATTATTGGTAAAGTTGTTGCATTACTTTATACCATAGAAAAGCGCGGTTACCATACACTGACATTTTAAGTTCGTTGAAAATGACAGAATTATTACAATTGGAGATTTGATAAGATTATTTGCAGTGACATTCCTAATAGAGAAACTCATCCAATGCTATACGTATGAATACGTTTGTATGAGAGATGGAAAATGGATGGAAAGAATTTTCCCAAAGAATTTTAGGAAGTAACGCATGGATCAGTAAACAGTTATCCGGTTTACTTGAGAAGTCATAATGGTCGTACAGTAGATATTGGATGTGAAACGCTTAATACTATATATGTTGTTCCCTACAACCCATATCTTCTTGCAAAATTTAATTATCACATGTAAGAAGCATAAAATACATATAATATCTATAAAGGATATATTAATTGAATTAGAAATTTTGTAAATGGACGTTAAATAGGATCTACAGAAGCTGCATGGAATATATTTGAGTATGAAATGCACTATCAGTCCCATACAATTTATAGGTTACATATACATACATTTGCAAAATAGACAAAATGTTATCTATAGACCAAGGCAAGAACAAAATGCAGTTAATAACATTGGAAATACTAAGTATCAATATCTTTATAGTGAAATACCAGTTCATTATGTTTGGCATGATAGAGTAAAAAAATGAAAAAAACGATCGCGTAGAGGAGATAAAACTATTTCCTGCATGTATGTGGTATCCCCTAAAGAAATTGAACTTTTTCATTTAAGAATTTTATTATAACAAGTGCTTTGAAAACGTATAATGATGTTGTTTACAATACATTTCTAAAAGCATGCCATTCATCTGACGACTGAATGAAGCCGTGTTTGCATGCTAAAAACTTTCATTCACCGAAACAAATGAGGGAATTATTCGAAATAATATGCACATTAAATATACCAACAAACGCCTTATTATTATGAAATGAATTTAAAACATATTTGAGTGAAGATTTTGCAAGGAATTATGATATTAATATGGCATATAATCGTGCACTTTTCGAAGTTGAAGATATTTTAATCACAATTTAAGTTGCGAATATTTGGTGTACCAATTCTAAATGAATTGCCAATTACTCATACAGAAAATGCGATTGATATTGTAGAGGAAGAAGAAAGATTACTTCAACTGTTTGTTTAATACAAGTGAAAATATTGAACAAAAAAATGTTATTTATCGTGTTAAACGTGAAATGCAATATCCTGACACAGGTTCCAATATTTTCTGTTTAACCGCACATGCGGGTAGCGGTAAAACATTTATTCAAATTATACATAAACTAAATTCTTTGATCTTTCGTTGTATTGTAACTACTTTCAGTGGTACGTAGGTTCCTACTTAAGTCTTGAGATATGGCAACGCCAATGTTGATATGTCAAATCTGATATTGGTATCGTAAAGCTTGTCGTTTTTAATGATAAATGTACTCAGAACGTTT
>JBANCV010000407.1:0-40563 GCA_037040105.1 Amiota albilabris | reverse complement strand
CAAAAATGTACTTAGTGTTTACTTTTATATTTAACATATAAGATATAGGAAAACAGTTGTGCATAAACAATCGGGACTAAAAAAAAAAAAAAAAAAAATATATTCTACTGGGTGAAGTAATTGATCTTCCGAATCTCTTTGCATTAATACCCCCCGTACCCGAATTTCGATGCATCTGTGTGAACTTTTGTTAAAGCGTTTGGGTTATATAACTTCAATACTGGTGGGGCTACTAACACGTTTCTTAATTGTTGAAACGCCATAAACTGTTTCTAGTTCAACTCTATTCGCATGACGTTTTGTTCACTTTTAATGTCTCGTAGTAAGTCTGACAATGCTCACGCTACCATTGTATACTCCTTTACAAATCTTCTTAAGCCCTAGAAAACTTTTCAATGCCTTCAACGAATTTGGCGTAGGGAAACTCTGAACCACCTTAATTTTGTCTTCTGTGGGCGATAGCCCACCCAATAGCCCAAAAACTTTCGCTGTGCGAACTGACACTTTTCCCATTTAATATGTAAACCGGCTTTGCTAGTTATTTCCAAAAATTCTTTTAATCTCGTTATGTTCTCTTTAACACTTTTCGCTGGGATCACTATAACGCCCATGTATATGATAACCGTTCCCTTTTGAATTAATTCTCTTAATACTGCTTTTATGTACCTACAAAAGACCGCTGGTGAGTTAGTAATACCAAATGACACATGCGTAAATTCGTATTGTCCATTGTAAGTTACAAATGCCGTGAATTTCCTTGATTCTTTTTCTATGGGTACATGAAAGAAACCATTCTTTAAGTCGAGAGTTGTAAACGTATCTAATACATCATCTATTAGTGCCATTGGGAATCGATCTTTAACTATTTTTTTTGTTAATATTCCTATAGTCACAACAAAATCTTTTAGACCCATTTTTCTTGGTTACCAACACCACTGGAGCTGCATATTCCGATGCACTTGGTACAACAACACCATCTAACTAATCTTGTATCTGTTTGCCGATGATGCATGTATCCATATAAGAAGTTCTTTGCGGAACCTCATATATCGGTACCTCATCCTCAACCCTGATCTTCATCTCAATTGGCGATTCTATTGATCTTTCTGGTTTATACTCGGACACGTATTGCCTTACCTCTTCTTTTTCGTCCGTTGTCAGATGATTCAATTCAAGTTAATCCACAAATGATTCCTGAACCTGGCATTGCTTCATGCACAATACTTTAAATTCCGACAATACGTCACATGCCTCACTTTCCTTGTCAACAAATTTGGCACCATTTTCCCTAAGTATGATGTCTACTGCCCTCAGAATATCGTTACCCAATCCATGCATAATTAAATTTCTATTGTTTAATGACGTCAAATTTGACATTGAACTCGGTGGAATCTACTCTGACTTTTAATTCGAAACTACATATCGTGCCCAAACGGCCTTCCCAATACCTGACAGATATCGAATATCATTCCTGAAACTCCTCATATCTTGGCAAACGTATCTTCCCTCAACAAGCTGAGGTCGCAACCCGTGTCTATTAACGCTGGAAAGCTAAATCCTTTCATATTTACTGGTTTGAATATATTATTTGATCGATCTCTAATTTTAGATTGTCACCGACATTTACTCTATCTTTGACCTTTACATTAATTACCCTTTCGTTAAAACAAAATTTAGCAATATGGCCTCTTTGGTGACATTTGTAGCATTTAATAGGTTCTAAACAGTCCTTAGCTGCATGAGTTTCCCTTTTACATTTGAAGCATTTCTTCCGTTCTGTTTTTGTTCCTTCTTTTGTATATTCTGGTTTAGTCTGGCATTCCTGCTTGATATCTTTGTGGCCTCTGCCCTTTATTTTCTCGTAAACTTTGTGTTTTCAATTCTTTGACAGTTCTTGCCGCATAAAGAACTGTCTTGTTCACCTTCGAGTCTGGTATACCCTCTATGAAGTAATCAACTATACTTTGGTCGTTTAACTTTATGGGCTTCCCAATTTCAATGATTCGATAAAGATATTCCATAAAAGATTCATTTTTCTGCTACTTTCTATCTCTCAATAGCTTATGTATTTTGGAAGCACACAATAATTTTCTAAATTCCTCTACTAATTCTTCTTTTAATCTGGCCCAGCTACAAATCCCTGACAACCCTCTCACATACAACTTTGCCATACCTTTCAGAAGTTGTTTCATGTACACAAATTTCTGTAGGTCGTTCAAATTAACGTGTATGCTACATCTTCGAATTCCTGGATCCACTGATTGATGTCAATTAAAGGATTTCAAGCAAACGATTACAAACTCCCCTCTATATCATGCAATGTAAAATTTGATATTTTGAACTATTCTCTTGAACATCAGTATACTCAGATTCTTTAACACTTTCTTCCTGTTCTATTAACCCAAAGTGTATTAAAAGTTTTTCTTTTTTCCTACTCGTAGTTCCCAAATTCAATTCCCGAAGTTTTTGTCTCAACGCCTCAACTGGCAGTGATAGTATGTTGTTTGCGTCCATCTTAAATTTTAACAACAATTTTTCTTAAATTCTATTTTAATTCTTAATATAAATAATTTCTTATGGTTTCACTTTTAACAATTTTCTCGTAATTTTCCAAATTTTACTTAAAATATTTTCTTATATTATATTTCTTCAATTTTAGGTTAACTATTTTTCTTTCCTTCTTCAATTTAAGTTGAAATATTTTAATTTAGTTCTCAATATATTCGATATTATCTTATATCGTATTTATAAATTTTACTTTCAACATGTACTTAAATTTAACTTGGGATATTTTTTTGTGTTTCACAAACTTTTACTTCCATATTTTTTCATATAATATTCTTTAAATTTTACTTCCAAAGATTTTTAATTTAAGCATTTTTTTTTTTTTTACTTTTTACTCCAAAACTGATTGTAGCTTGCTTTTTTTCACACTGCGCCGTCGCCACTCACCGCTCTGTAATATACTGCTGCGTCTCGCTTGGTTTGCTGCCAAGTCTTCTGCTGCACCTCTGACTGCACTATCGCTGATTACTTATTCTTCTTCGCTGTTGAGCTGTACTCAACCGATCGTAAGACAAACGTAACTGTTCATACCTTGACGCGTCACTTTGTCGCGTTGATTAAGCTTCTTAATATTCTGCTATTCAACATTGATGTTGTTGAGCTGCGTTTCTTGTGAGAACAGAGATCCTCACATACACGCTCCACTGTTCCACTACTTGCACTCCAACACAGACCAATACCGAAATATTTCACTATACGGCATCACTGCCTGTGCTATCATAAATTGATGTTGTTAAGCTGCGCATCCGACGAGATAACCATCCGCTAACTACTCCGTTACCTTGCCCCTCTAACACACAACAATATGGTCTCTGTCACTTACTTCACACGCAGCCGCCGCTTTTTTCACGTTTAAGTAGCCACACAATGCTATTGTGTCATGCACAAAAAATGCTCTTCCTTTAATTCTGTTTTTCCTGTATCATGCCGTCATCACAATTGCATTTTTTTGACATGAGTCACCTTTTCCAATGTCAACTGCAACTGCGCACCCAAACGCACACTAACAAATTCCATTAATCAAACGACTACAAAAAACCAACAACCCCCAAAATGTGGTAAACATGATTTAAGTTACATATATTTTATGATTATAGAGAAGATACATAGATGTTTAACAAACTAAGTTGTAGATTTTATTATTTTAGAGAATAGTAGCTCGGTCGCCGCTTAGTGGCGAAATCATGTATTTTGGTTCTCAGTCGTTCCTCCCTTCTAATTCACCTCGTTCTTCACCTCAACGAACCTCGAGTCGAGCTGCCACCAGGCACCATTCCACGGGGTTGCCACATATTCCCAAACCCTCCTAATCCTACATGTGTAAAGGTCAAACACTTCCAGGGTTCATATTTCATTCTCCGACAAATGTGCTGCGTGTGGTAAAAAGAAAGCTTCATACAAAATTTCAGCTCTCTAGCTCAAAATCTGAGGGACTAGTTTGCATACATAAAGACGGGCAGACGGAAATGACCCAATCTCGTCGAATCACACTGATCAAGAATATATAAAAGAAAGAAGAGTATAATTAATACAAACATCCATAGACGCCGAGTAACTACCCAACAATGCAAAATATAAGTAGTTAAGTCATTTCAATATAAAAAAACCATTAAGAACCCAGTTCTTTTCTATCTTCTTCTTAATATTAGCACGAAACAAATTCAAACTGATATCCATCATCAAATATGTTGACATGGCACGACAGCACGAGTTGATGTATATCTGCAAATTAGTCTCTCAGTTTTTAAGCTAAAGAGCATAAAGCTTTCTTTACACAATACGCAGCACATTTGTCGGAATCAGTCGAAACGGACCACTAGGAGGCGTACCTCCCATACAAGCCCACTACTCAAATTCATGTTCTTATTATAAAAACTCGACGTAGTCAAAAATATCCTTCTTTCTGTTTGTATATCATTTGAAAATCAAATGTTTTAATGTGTTTTGGATTGAACTCCAGCACTGAAGATGTAGAAGCATTATGGTATAGTATTAAAACCACTACTAATACTCTCGTGGTTAATAGCATAGGCAAAAAAGAAAATAGAGAAAAAGTAAGTGGTTGACGAATGAAATACTAACCTCAATACACGTACCTAGATTTGGTGCAAAATACGTACTGCAAATATTAACGCTACTTGATTATTTCAACCTCCATAAGAAACACACGAAAGTGGCCAGTTTGCAAATTAAAACAATGTTAATTGTTTTTATTGAACTTAAAACAATGTTAATTGTTTTTATTTTATATATTCATTTATGCTACAAGTTTATCTTTTTGAGTCCTGTAAAAGACTAACTACCTAACTTATATTTGATTACTTGAAACGTCTATTTAAAGTATAATTTCGCTGACTTCTGCTTCCCACGGTGCATTCACTTTGCTGTTACCTAAGTGAAGTGTTGGTCAGCATAATGTCAGTTATTTCACGCTTGCTGAGTGCATTATGTTAACTCCTCCGTGCGATAAGTGAAGATCGTCCTCGGACTTCATCAAGCCGTCAATAACATCCTTTCTTGCTATAACAGAAAACCATACCAGCGAAAGCTGCAAAGCCGGAGAACAAGAGATTCGCTCTTAATATCATATTCAATTCTTCGATGTATCTTATGTTGTTGATGTTCATATGATGCAAATACGGCTGCTCAGTATCTATGGGTGTTTTGTTGCATTCTTTGTTTGTATACTTTGTTTCGTTTATGCGAATAGTCTTGTCGAAGGTCAGTACGTATCTGCCAGTTATAGTTCTTTCTGGTGAAGTCTCCTACTTTATAGTAACCGCATTATCGTTGATAATGATGAATCCATCGTCAATCATTACCAAGGGCTCTATCATTACTGCAATGAGCGTTCCCCCAGAGTTGTTGGGCACAGGTAACAGCTGATTATTTTTTACAGAAGATCGTAGTGATGGTGGGCTCACAATTTTTAATGGTACGTACACGGTTCCCACATTCAGCAATATTTATTAGGTATTATGCATTATAAAATATAAAAAACTCGCAGTCCTGGCACACGTTGCTACAGAACCTTGTTCTTGTTCTTGAAATCTAATTCAAGAATGTCCTACTTTGATTTACCAAATGAACAACAATACACACCTCCCAGGCCATGCCCTAAGTATTAATAATTATTTTAATTTAATTTTTAATTTATTTAATTTATTCAAAACTAACTGTCGTACATTGCGCAGCAATTGAAACACTTTGAAATATTCATATTATCTGACACGTTTGGCAAACACAACGTGGTTGATTTTACAATATGTCTCTAAGCATTATGTGCAAAATTTGATTCCGACTTTTCCGGTGGATTTTATTACGTTTTTTATAGCCTAAAGTATGGCGCAGACATCAAGCCGTTTCCAAGATCATTGAGACTACACACACAGCATTTCTTTTTTATATATACGGATTGCTATTCTGTAAAACTTTTATTTTAGCTATGTTTACAATATCTGTTATTCTTATATATATTTATATATTTCCTCTTGTAAGTCTGGAGGAGTTGAGTAAATTATTTCCACCGGTTTTTTAATGAGTAACAGAATGAATGCTTCTGCTTTGTCGATACAAATGTTGTCTGTCCATCGAGAATATATCAATGTGCAACATTTGGGGGTAGGAGTCACATCTACCTCTTGTCTCTTCGGGTGCCTAAAGTATTTTGATTATGCGAAAGTTCCATAATTCGCGTCGACGTCGTTCACTATTCTGACCATCTTGGGGAAATCCTTAAAGATTTTCCTTACATTTTCCTGAACTGCCATGTGAGCGCAATTGTATTTGGCATTTACAATTTCCCTCTGTAAGTCCTTTTCGAATATGTCAGTAACAAATTTTTCGGTTTAACAAAATTTAGTTGCTGGGAAATTTCTAATGAGCTCGAATTGTGCTAGCATCATTAGATCGTAGTGGATAGCATTGACTACACTAGGGTTTATTACTTCCTTAACTGTGCCCAGTAACATCCCTCCATTAGTGTAGAGGGTAAGATGTCTAGTTTTTTCACCAAACACTATAAAATTCCGATGCGAATCAGATGGGCTTCTTTTATCACAACTTGATTCCTGAAGCAATTCAGAGGTTTTCCGTTTTTTCGATGTTGTAATTTAACAAATACTTTCTGTGGATTGTTGCTGTATTAAATTCTGTCTCCTAAGCGTTCATATGTTTTCTTAGATTGAAACGGCAAACGTGAGAAACTTGTGATTGGTGAAGATATTTAAACCCCATATATGTATGTATATATGATATACAGAGTTCTGGATATCATCATATTGGCTCTTCCTCTTTGAGACAAAACAGCTCCTAATCCCAGGGAAGAGCCGTCCGTGGTTGCGTTGAACGGCTTCTTAAAGTCGGGGTGTAAAAGCATGACACCCTCCGAGATAAGGGCTTCCTTAAGTCTGTTAAAGGTATTAAACTAAGCATCTTTTAATTTTGCCTTGATTTTCTTATACTAATGGGCACAGTGACGTTGCAGATTCTCCCTATTTGTTTTCTAAAGACATCATCGATTTCGCTCTGAAAAAAGTTCGGTGCATTCTTTAAACCAAACGGAAGCTTACACATTTCATATTTTCCGTTCCCTACCGAGAACGCTCTCATTTCCCGGTATTTCTAGTAAGATTATGTGTGTTGTGAAATCTTGACTTTCCCCAAATTGGCTAAGATTAAAATAGAGTACTTATCAACTATTATTCTTTGATTTAATTTTTGGAAGTCGAAGCCGCTTCTCTGCAAGCTCTTGTTCATCGATTCCTTTTTTATCAATAACCTAAACTGGATTGTTATATTGTATGGACTGTCAGATTATACCATTTCTTATAAGTTCGTGTACTTTTCTATTCACGAAATCAGCCACTCCCATGAGAGGGGCTATAGTTTAGTATAAAAAGGGTCATCAGACTAGTTCCGAGTCGTGGCAACCACATTGTGTTGTACGGCAGGCAAATGCCGCCTTTGTAACCGGCATCATGTTCCGAAACTTTTCCTTCACAATTTTTGGTACCACGATTTCCTCCACGTGTGGGAAGTTCACAACGGCACATTTGTAAAACCGTATTGGTTCCAATCTGGTGTCATACGTTAGCTCTCTGGATCCGAAGTAAATCCTCGCATCAAATAAATCCAGATTAGGTAACAGAAAAATGATATCAGTTTTTCCAAACACATTTACGTGCTCTTTGAAGCTCTATTGAAGCCGTGTATGGACTTCATTATAAAGCGGGCATCTATTGGCACGATGTGTTTCAGACCTTTTATAGTCATATTTTTTTTGCCACATCGGGATCTATTATCAACTTTATGGTTTTCTCTGCAACCACCCGTTCTATAAACGGTATTTAAATATTTAACAATTATTAATGATAAACTTATATTTTCATTCCCTAGCGTTGTTTGAGATTGCGTGTTCGTCTTTTTGCACAATTTATTTTTATGATTTTTCCTGAGATTCAATTTCACTGCACAATTTAGCTTTTATGACTCTATGCGGTTTAACTATGGAAAACTAGAGGGTCCTTGGGAATAGCAGTTTTGTTTTATTGTTTTATAATATTAATTTGTTTCTTCTAGTTGCCTTGGGAATGGCAGCTCCATTTTATTTTGTTACAGTTTTTTGAATTCCGCCCCACACATTAGGGGCCAATTAAAACAAAGTTTATTGTTATTATTTTATTTAAAACAATGTTTTATTTACTAATTTCTGGTATAATTTCTTCTTCCTACGGTACATGTTACACGTGTGAAGTGTCGGTTAACACAATGTTTGGATGTTAGACAGATATGCCGTCGGCTATTTTATGGTTGCTGGGTGCATTAACCGAAAAATGATGTAAAATTTCCACAATAATGTGGTAATTCTTAAACTTTAACAGATAAAAGTATGGCAAGAATACATTCGTATATTTTTCTCGGACATCAATATCAATATGATCCATTGTCATTAACAATACCAGTTATAACAAAAGAAGAAATTGAAAATGTCATTAAACAATCAAAGGATAATAAGGCGACAGTCTCTGATGAACTTCGTTCTGAAATCTTTAAATTAATAACGAAAATGTAGCAACTCCAGAATTAATATTTAATTATATTATGGTTCAGACAAAACTTTCTCAAGACTGACTTAAATCATCTTTTATTGCTCCTCCAAAAAAGAACAACAAATGCTGTGATTATCTTTATAAATAAAATTCGAGTGTACGGATATTTGTGACCAATTTTCTCTTAACGGCTGGACCGATTTTGATGAAGTTTTTTTGTTGTACTTATGGGGTCACCTGCATCGGTTTTAGCAATAGTTGATCGCATTATATGACGTTGTTTTTAAGATCTAGTAATTTTTTTTCCATTTTTATCATTTTTTTATCTAGCGAAAGCTATTCTAAGCCGATTTAAAAAAATTTTTTTTAAAACAATAAATAAATGGTAATGAATAAAGTTGCATACTTATTTTTCTTTTTTTTTATGTATGAATTTTTGTAAAACCATTCCAAGACCAAGCACAAAACGTTTTTTGACTTTTCTTCATTGTCATGCTTTGGTTGTTGTTATTGTTGTATTTTTCCTCTCTCAGTACGCTCTTCCTTTTTTTTTCTTTCTGTATATGACGTTCACTGATAACGCGCCTTAGATGATTTAGCTGAAACTTTTGTTAAGTATATCAAATCGAGGGCGTATCACCGTGCTTCGGGACAGCTATTAGATTTATAAGTTTTATGTACCATTCATTAAAAATACTTGTTATGATGGCCATATACATATTATTTTTGAATAAATAAGTTTTTCCTGGTCATTAAAATTTTACTATTTGAAACTGTAAGCGTATATATTGTCTGAGTGTAAACCGTTGTGGTTGCTAAATAAAAAAGTATTGGGGAAACACATTTCAGTTTCAATGAAGGCATTTGGACAACAGAAGCTCTATTCTGCATTCACGTATTAGTCCAAAATTGAAGAGCTGCTCAAAAAAGATATCTTCATGTGTTTAATAGATTATGAAAAGGTGTTTGATACTGCTCAGCACGATAAACTTATTGAAATTCTTAAAACAATGAACATTGACAACAACGAAATTTATTGCAACTATAAACAATGAAACTACTGACGCAATACCGATTCTAAAAGCAGTTGGAAAATATTCCAGAATTCTGTATTTCAGAAGCTAATTTTGAAGTGAATGGTATTACCAACAACAGCAACAACAAAACCAGTTAATCCGGCATACAACCCTTTTAGTAGTTTAAGTGGACTTCAAACCATGTTACGTTCAGCAGTTAAAACAGCCATTTAAAAATAAAAGTTAACAAAACAACGTATATGTAGAAAACTTCAAATACTTAAGCTGTTGGCTTAATGAAAAATAAGATCGTTCTAAAGAATTAAAAGCACAAAATAGAAGCATTTTTTGAGTACAAAAGGTACTGTGTAATCAATACTTTTATATTAAAATATTAATGTTGAAGTACTGCTAATAATTCATCAAAATCGAGAATAATTCGGTTATATCAAGAAAACAAAAAACTCACATTTAACTCATATACGTATAATGACAAATGCATGTAATGCAAGTAAAAATAGAAGAAAAACGTGCCATTGGCTCAGAAACATAATGCACTGGAATGGAATGAATAACATACGAACTTTATTAACGGAATTTATAAAGCGGAAAGAAATAGAGAATTGATTCATGACACTGTCATATACATATGTATATAAATTGACAAATAAAGAAAAAGTAGTTTTTGTATTATTCATTTATTTGTGTTTTTCATTAATAAACTTACAAGTATGTATTATATACGAATATTGAAACAAAACCACAAACCGAATGTTTCGGTAATATGAATAGGGCCTACAATCATTATTGCATTACTACTGTATACGTGTATATTCATAAAAAACCCGATCTGTGGATTTAATTTCTAATGTCTTTGTTGATTATAAAAAAAAAAATTAAAATTTTACAATGGAAGTCTTGAACTCAATAAACCTTTATTATAATCAGTATCATATGCCATTCATGGAATGAAAACAACAAGAAAAAAAAATTAAAACGGGAATTTATGCCACAATAAATTTTATCTTATCCATTATTATGTAATATGATTGTATTATCGTCACCATCAATTTCTCTCATCAAATTTCTTTAATAAGATAATACTCTCATCCTTAAGTTTAGACTTTTTGTTTTCTTTAAAGTTCTCTATAGTTGCGAGTAGTATCCTTCATGGCTCAGTTTAGTTGTATTATTTTAGCTTTTCTTAAATATTTAGATTTTCTCAAAGAACAATGCACTATATTGCAATTTTTATAGTTCTTAATACTATAAAACTTGCAATTTTCTTTATAAATTGCTACATGGTTTTCCATTTTTATGATATTAGAATTATTAAGTTTTTACAAGCTACCTACTTCATATTAAGAATGTCCTTATAAGTCGCTAAACTGTTTGGTTTATCTCTTGCTTATTAGCATAAATTAAAATAGTATTTTATCATAATGATCAACTTCGATAAAGACCATATTGATGGCTATAATGATGATGATTTAAGTAATATAGTACAATTGCTATTGAAGACGTCTGGAAGAAATAACACTCTTTTTATTCTCGCTTTCATGCTTCTTGAATTGCCGTAGCAGAATTTTCCCATCTAACCTTTATGTTTTCAGATTCCTTCTATTTTTTTCAAAATTTTTTTTTCATCATTATTGCCTACTATTGTCGCGGATACGATTTCCATACCATCCAACTCATTCAAGCAGCCCAATGTCGTCATCATTATGAAGCGCTCCCCGCTTATTTGTTTCAAGTTCAGAGTTTGTACTGTTTTCATGTAGAAAATCATCATCGGGAATAACAAAGATTTCCTGGTTGGTTGCTTGTCTTTGCCCTTACTTACTACAATATTTTGGGTATAAAACTTTGAAACTTTTACGTTTTACGAAAAATACACGACCATGACGAGAAGAAAATCCACTTCACTCCACTTCTATGCAATACGATAATGATGTAGCTATGGTGTTCGCAAATTTACCAGGTGTTTCGTATGTGTCCATAACCTTTTGCAATCAACCAAGTTGGTCTAAAAGACTAACCCAAGGCAGACTTCATCAAACCATCTGAATTTAACCGCACCTACTTGTGGCGCCTTCATTTTGCTCTTAGAGTTTTGAACTTGGTCAGTTGGTAAAATACTACAATATTATACACTCTTTCACTGTTGTCGTGTGAGAGACTCTATGAGGACAAGAATTTACAAAGAAGCACCTGATTTTGTGCTTCGCATTGGCATTCCTGTTATACTTACTATGTATATAGAAAGTTGTCGTCTATCCTTGTACTAAGTTGGTTATATCCACTAAACTGTCAAGCATCAGTAACTTATCGACCCTTAGCTCTTAAGTGGATGATTTCAGGTTTCTGATTTTCACATTCCTTACTTAACTGACTGACTCACCGACTCACTCACTAACTGAACAACTGACTGACTTAAAGAAGAAATGGAAAGGAGTGAAATTACTTTAGTCACCACTATCACTATCTTTTTACCTTTCTATGATTAACCAGTATATAAATTCTTCATTCTGCTGGCTATGCCCCCTGCTCAGTCGGTTTTCTTTTTTTTTCTATACAAAACTTTTGAGTCTTTTAGACACTTGTTATATATATTCTTGATGTTGTTGTTTTTTTGTATTCACTTTTCATCAGTTTTATTATTGTTTTTTTGTTGTCGTTGTTTCTTGATACTTATTTCAATTTTTGTTGCTACTGCGGCTGTGGCTGTTGCTGCGAGTGCTTTTTACACACACACACACACACATACACTATATAGAAATATATATAAAAAAAACAGACACACGAACAGACACAAATAGATACAAATATATACATATATATCCACACAACATGATGATGTTCTCATAACACAAACTTAAAAAGATTCCGAGCATTTGCTTGGACAGACGCCTTAACTGCCCTAAGGTGAACTGTTTGAGTTGTGTGTTTGTTTTTGGGCATATACGAGTATATACATAGGCGAGTGACTTTATTTATATATACATACATATATATACATATATATTTGTGTGTATGTTTGTGTGTGTGAACGTTAAGTGTCCTTAAAGGGATTAAGGGTGAATGATAGTGGCTTATGTCTTAGGTGTGTCTGGTGTCCTTTTGTGAAATAACGAATGCCTTTTGATGTTGTTGCTGTTCTTTGCGCTACTGTTATTGTTGTTGTTACCTCTAGCATTTTGTTGTTGTTAGTGTTATTATTATTATTGTTGTTGTTCTTTTTTATCCTATCCAACGTTGCCATTTGCTATTATTGTTGTATTGTTATTATTACTTTAATGTTTTCACATTTTATTGCGGTTTTTCGCTTCGCTTTGTTTCCTTTCTTTTCGTTTTGTTTCCTTTTCTGATCATTTCGTTTCACTCACTTTGCTTGTCCCGGTTCCACTTCTCCTCTCTATCCACCTTTTTGAGGTGTGTTTGCTTGCATGCTTTCCCTTTTTTTGTGTCCTGAAATAGGCCGGTAACAGTCGACTACATCGGAAGTTGTGTTTGTCGTTCATTTTTGACTTTATCCTTTATTAAATTTTTTTTGGCAGGTACTTTTCTTTCTTTATATTTTTACTTTATTGCTATTGTTAATGGTATTTTTGTTGTTATTGCTGTTGTTGCTCTTGTTATTGGATTAAGTGATTAGCCAAATTATAGATTTTATTTTTCCGATTTATCTTTTCAGTTTGGTTTTGTCCCTCCAAAGCGACAAGCTACAAGCAAAGTTTATGCTTTCTTTCCCCTTGCATAATTTTAATCTAAATTTTCAAGATCTTTTTCCATAAACATTTCCTTCTAAGCAAAAATGAAATGAGCTTAAATTCTTGTAAGACTTTTAATAAATTAGTGAAACACTGGTAAATTAAAATAGCATAACAATTGCAGGCATGGCCCAATTACGTTCTACTGAAATTAAATAACATCGGAATGAACTACTCGCCGATCAGCAAATCCGAAGCATAGAAGTCCGTCAACCCGCCATTGTCAGAAATGGAGACGCAACTCCAACCAAAAATGCGAATAATATGTTTTTATACTATTCTCGCCGTGAATAGCATTATAAGTTTTTTATGAAGCTACATATTTCTGTCTGTCCGCCTGTATGTACGCAAAGAACCCCGTCAGTTTTTGAGGTAGAGAGTTGTAATTTTGCACGAAGTTTTCTTTTTACCGTACGCTGCATACTTTTCAGCCGAATCGAACTTTTATGGAATACAGTCAGCCATACAGTCCCAAATTCAAATCCATTTCTTATTAGACATTTTTTTTGTTTCTTAAGGTTTTGAACTAAAATTTGAGCATTATAAGTTTCTCACCTCTGTTCATCATTCGTATAAATTTACAGATCCTAATATTACTGAGGATAAAGAACAATCCAAATTCATGTTTCTATAAGACATTTTTTTTTCTATGTTGGCGAACTGGATTTTGGATTCTATAAATGTCGGATCTACATTCATAAATCAGTTGAATTTTAAAATCCTAGGCTTACTGAATCGCATAGCTTCAATAAAAATATCGCGGTCACACTGTTTAAATGTAGTATGTATACTGATTCTATCCTAAGCATAAGTCATATCAGTATTATGAAATTTCTGTATGATTAATCTCAGCACCGTTGGGTAACAAATTTCTAGGAAACTTTGGAGAATGCAGGCAGCAAGCGAATAAGATCCAAAAATTGAACACAGCACTCATTCAAAAGTTGTAATGGGAAATATGGATCAAAAAGCTATTATCTTCATACACTTAAGTTTGAAAATTAAATAGCTGGATTCTGTTACTCTTCAGGAAAAGTAGTTTCACCTAAATTGAATTTATCTCCTGCACCATTGAAATCTTTAATGTTGGAAGATAGTAAAAAATCAAAACTAACTACAAAAACAAAAAAGAAAAGAAAGAAGTGTGTGTTGACGTTCGACAAAGTCTGACATAAGGGGCTGATTTACAAACTAAAAGAACTGTTGCCTAGTAATATAGTTGTACTCCTAAAAAGCTAAATCACAAATTCTATGTGAGCCTTAAAGATAGGTCATCATCGCTAAGACATATAAAAACAGGAATTCCACAAGGAAGTGTAACGGCCCGATGCTATATACGTTATACACAGCAGGAATACCGACACCTGTTGAAGAAGACTCTCTTATTGTCACCTTTGCTGATGACACTGTGCTACTTTGTGGTAACAAAAGACTAGAGTCGGAGATAAGCAGATTGCAAGCTATCTTAAATAAGACTACAGAATGGTACAAATTCTGGAATATAAAAATTAATGAACAAAAAACGCAATAAGTAATATACAGTAATAAACGCTACGCTACTCTAAGAAATGCTCAAATAAATGGGACTAATATTAATAATGGCACAGAAGCAAAATACCTCGGCGTGTACCTGGACCACAAATTGAACTGGAAATTCCATTTAAAAAAAAAAAGGAACAAATGCAAAATAAATTTAGACAATTATATTGGCTGCTAAACAAAAAATCAAAATTATCACTACACAATAAACTGCTAATCTATAACATATTTGCACTTATAGCATACAATTATGGGGTACTGCTGAAATTTATAACACTAATTTTATCCAAAGACAACAAAGTAAAATTCTCAGGACTTTAGTTAACGCACCATGGTACATTCGAAACGATGAGATACATAAAGATTTAAATATACGACCAGTTAGTGAAGAAATTAAAGTAAAAAGCTCCAAGTACCAGGCTACTTTTCAATTACATATAAACAACGAAGTAAACATGCTACCGATTAAAGAGCTCAGTCTTCCCAGAAGATTAAAACGAAAACGACCTAATATAAAAATCATCATAGTGTAATAAAATAAGTATACGACTAACAATAATAATATAATATAATAATTAATTCATTATACAAATATATAAGATGTAAGTAATTGTACTGACAGCATAATTTTAACACATATTAGTCTTAAATCAGTAGTAAGTCACATCATAAGACAAATTACTTTAAAGTTTGGGAAAAATATTATAAGAAAATCATTTATTTGCAAAGCAATCTTATGTATAAGCTAAGTTAAGAATAATTTTCATATGAGTAATTGAAACTAAAATCTTAGAAAAGAAACAAAATCGTCAGATGTGATCATTTATAAATTTACGCCAGTTATGCCGAGCTTACATCCTAGAGTCGCAGGTTCAATGCCCATTTCAAGTCTGCTCGTGCGTTTTCCCAACACTCCCCCCTATCCTTCTTAACTTATCACTGAGCTGAAAGCCTCCGCTGCCATTGGTCATAACTATAACTACAATAGGTTAAATTTTATAATTATAATCCTAGTTCTAATAAATAAATTAATAAAAAAAATAAATTTATAAGTTGACCGGCAACCACAAATGTGCAGATGTGTTTAAAATGGTTTTATTTTGATCAGTGTGGAAATAATTTGGTTGGTTGGTAAGAGGACTAAATTTCTGTTTTAAACAGAGCGGTTAGATATTCAGACAAACGATAAACCTCTTACCCGTTTATAAAAATAAATAACAACCCATTTCTTTGGTTATTAATATGTAGACTGTAGGACGATGATGATGATATCTTTGATACATGGTCAAAGGATGCTTCAAAGTTTTATAAGTTGTCGGTTTAAATCGTTTAGTCTTCTGTTTTTAAAAGTTTTTAAAGTTTTTTTTTCTTTTGTTGTTTTTTTGTTTTGTCATCATCCTTTCTTTTTCAAAACTTTATTCTTCTTTAATCATTAAGAGTCTGTTCGTCCGGGTAATTGAATTAAGAAAGCGTTAATTTTGGCGTGTTTGAATGATGACTGAGTGCTGAAAAGATAGACAGACAGTCAAACAAAGCACGAGATAGACAGATTATATATCTGAGAGCATAAGCAACGCTTACTACTGGTCTTGATTCTCATCATATCCTTTTTTTGTTTTTGGATTTTGTAATGGTGATGGTGTTGTTGTTTCCTTTTTTGACATTTTGAAGCCACAAGCCTCTGAAAAATAATTAACTGCTGTGTCTGACATTTATTCGTTTCATGGAGCATCGTCGCATTAATCATATGGCAAAAAGATCTTGAAAAGCAACTATGAAGATAAAAGTTGAGTAGAGAGTCAGTCATTGTATAAAAAATTGCTCGCATGAATTATGTTATGATCTGTAAATGATTTTTGTTTTGTGCTATTTTTTCAATTATTAAAATGTCAACAACCACAACAGCAACATGATTCCTATCATCAATGGCATCGTGGCAGTTATTTGAAAACAACTAAGAATACACAATGAATGATTGTCGTTGTTTGATAGTTGGGCTGTATATAGTATGTCGTATGTATATAAGAATTTAGAACAAAATTGTGTCAAGTTTTGCTATGTTCTGTTATGTTGTGTTGAGTTTTATTGAATTTTATGAATTAGAGAACAAACTTCGTCAAATTGTACCATGGTATTGTTTTTGCAGTGTAGTGTGGCGCAGCTGTTGCTAATTCTGTCAAAATCATAAAGTGATTCATCACACTGAATGGATGCAACTCGACAACATTATGAGCGCTAACATAGCGTCAGAGTAAAATAAACTAGTACAAAAGTGGTATAGTGGTAAAAGAAGGTGAAGGGGAAGACAGGAGATGGATACATGCAACAGAAAGAAAAATGGTTAAAGTTAAAGTTGATTTCATTTGGTGTGCTGGTGATGATTAATTTCCATTACAAATTTTGTTTGTTTTTTTTTTAGTCAAAGTATTGATTTTATCAAAATAAAATCCTTACACACTATTTCACCTACAAATGGAACCTGAATTTAAAAAAATATAATTGATTGTCAGGTGTTTTGCCAAAAAAAGTAACAAAAATGTTGTTTTTTTTCAACATCAAAATGAGCTAAAACGCGACAAAACATTCTCATTTAACTTATGTCACGTACGATTTGTTAACATAAGAAGAAAGGAAGGCGAAGAACATAAGTAAGGCTGGAAAGCGAGAGTATAAAAGGAAAGGCAGCAGGGAAGGTAAAAAAGACGTGGAAAGTTGCATGATTAAGGTATGAATTACTTTAAGTGTTAGAATGTGTACGTGTTTGTGTGAGTATACATATATATTATACAATACATATGTGCAACAAAATACAGCATTGCAACAAACGAAGTAAAAGTTTTGCATAGAAAACTTTTCTCTGCTAAGCATCATCAACAACAGCAAAGTGGAAGTAAAACAAAAACAAAATAAACAACAGAGAATATGAAATTCTGTTTGAACCTCTAAAAATCGTAAAAAAAAATCCAGATGAAGAACAATTGATTTTTTAATAATTGTGAGCAGCTAATTGTTTGTTTCAAAACAATTTTGAAGTTCACCTGAATAGATTTTTTGTTGGTTTTCATATTTTGAGCCTTTATTGAGAAAAAATGGTTATACTTATATTTAATTGTCAAAGTACTGTCCGTCGCTAGCCACTACTTTTTCCCATCTTTTTGGTAGCATACTAATTCCGTATCGAAAAAGCTCGGCCGGTTTGGCCTCGATGCAGTCATCGACCCATTTTTTGGCTTCCTCGTAAGAACGGAAGTGTTAGCCAGGCCATGCGTCATCGATTGAAGAGGTGGTAATCAGATGGAGCAATGTCTGGGCTATACGGCGGGTGGGGTAGGACTTCCCATTTGAGCGTTTCCAAGTAAGTTTGTACGGCCAAGCATTGACATGTTGTAAAATTACTTTGTCGTGTCTCTCGGCGTATTGTTTCCGTTTTTCAATGTTTGGCTCAAACGCATCAATTGTCGTCGGTAGACCTCTCCGGTGATCATTTCATTCGGATGCAGCAGCTCATAGTACAATACACCCAGCTGGTCCCACCATATACAGAGCATGAGCTTGGCACCATGAATATTTGGCTTGGCATCGATGATGAGGCATGGTTGGGGTAGCCGTATGATTTTTTTCGCTTTGGATTATCGTAATGGATCCACTTTTCATCGCCAGTAACAATACGTTGCAAAAAACCCTTTCTATTCTGTCGCTGAAGCAGTTGTTCGCACGTGAAAAAACGTCTTTCAACGTCTCTCGGCTTCATGGAAAATGGCTTGGCGTGTTACTCCCAATGATTTAGCAAGCTCTTCTTGCATTTGACATGAGTCTTCATCGAGTAATGCCTCCAATTCTTCAAACTTGTTCGGCTGACCGGGCCGCTCTTTGTCTTCCACGTCAAAATATAAAATAATAAAAAGTCGGCAAAATAGGAGTCGCACCCGCAGATATTGTATATTTTTTGTGTATGTTTCAGTAACCATACTTGAATTAACTCCATTTGAAAAAAAAAAAACGTGAGCATTAAAGAACATAGCGGACCTTTGTTTCTATATTGGAATAAATGAGACACACAGATGGAGCATGTGATAAAATTTGGAAAATAATAAAGTATTGCATATTAAAAGTGTATCACACTACAAACTCATTTGTATATGGGGACCCCGTTTAATTATTAACTTTATTGTAATTTTATTATTTGTTGTGGATATGACAAGAGCAATACACATTCTGCGAAAATTTCAACATTATATCTACTACGGTGCATAAGATACAGTCGGAGTTGGTAGGATCCCATAGCAAGTCGATTAGGAAGCAAATCGTTTGAAAAAGGAGATTTTGATATAAAATTTAGTCTCCACAATCAGAGTCGGTTAAACGAATTATAAGAAAAATTATTAATTTAAATAACCACACTTAATAGAATAATAAATTGAATTCAGAAATAGCCGCTTGAAGCTGTAAAAGAATTTGCTGATATTTGTAAAAAAAAATGATGGGGACAGATATTATATATTGACAGAGAAATATTTCAAGAGATAACAGGATCTTAATGTACTTCAACTTTTCATGCTGTTGATTCTCGCGCTTGTTGGAGATTTAAATCTGCTAGATCCGGTTTATTAACCTTGACATCTTTTCAGAGCAAGCTTTCCACAGCTCATTTCGTCCAACAATATCTAATAATTTGATGATTTTTTGACCTTCCGACAAGTTATGGTAAAACCAATTCATCACAAAGGTCTTTTAGAACCATTTGTCGTTGATTATTTCTGTTTGTTATAATTTGATTATTTTTATAATAGATAATGCACGAGGAAATATTGAAAAAACAAGCTAGTGGCCATCGGTTCATCTTTCTTTGATACTAATATTTTCAGCTTTCAGTTTTCATTGTCATTGACCTGCTTGTCAAATTGCACAGTAAAGAGTGGAAAACTATATTGTTTTTCTAAGGATAATGAAACTTTAACTTTGAATCCAAAAATTTTTGATCATAAAGATTTATATTTATTTGGAAGCACAGCCTTAGGTAATATTATTCATACAATACATCAATACGAGTCTCGTATTGATCTCATCAATTGTTCGGTTTGAGCAACTCATAGTACACGATTCGTATACCATGAGTTTCTTCGGCTTTGATATAATGCTATTTGTGAAAAACAAATATAATGGACAAAAAATTTTAATAATAAATAAATAATACGTTGTTGGCGAGATCTCTTTTGAGCTTGACGTATTTATTTTTTCACTCTGTGATATAATTTGGGAATTTTTAAATACTTTAATTCTGCATTGATTTTTTTTTGTCGTGTTTCGGCTTTTTAACATAGAAGTTGTGCAAGTATTTTTGAAATTGAATAATATTTTTTTGTCTCGCTTGGGAGCTTTCATTTTGTTTTTGTAATTTTTTAGAAATACTCGTCTATCAAGTTTATGTGAAACAACATTGTTTTTGTATTAGCTGCACACGTTGCTGTTGTTTACATAAAGTGAATTCTGTTATTTGTACTTGTGTTTCCATGACCAATAAGAATTTCATCATACCTTTTGATATTTTATTCCAGTTCGAACGTTCTCACATTTAACGTTCCCATTATTATTTTTATTTACAGTTTCAATTATCACATAGCTTTATCGAAATATTTATTTTTTATATGCGTAATTATTATTATTTTTTGTTTTATTTTAAAATTAATTGTTGCCACGTTTCGTGTAAGAATACGAATTCATTTGATGTTAATTGACAAGATGCCGTGCGTTGTTGGCTGTGTAAAAATATTTGTCATTTGAAGTATGCAGGATTGACTGGCTATGGCTATGATAGAGTTATCAGTAGATCAAAAACTGTCTGTGGCAGCTTTAAGTTGTCTTGTCTATCCTGTTCCAAGAGGCATTTAGACTTTTAATTAATGTATACCACTGTACGTGATAAATTCATTAAGTTGAATGTGCTGTTATGCAACTTTAAACTGATTTTGATTTTGAATCACCCGGTGTCTTTGGCTGAGGGTTCAAATCAGGCAGCTCCAGTATCATTGTTTTAATTTGTATGTTGAATTGATCTTTTTTATTTAAAATTGTTCCTTATATACTAACATGATGTTCTTCTTCTATGTTTTTCACTATTTTGACCACAGATGCAGACCAACGGGACGCAGTCCAGAATAGCATTTTTTGTGTAGATTATTATTTCATATTTCTTATGTGGTATCTATGCTTATAATATGTGGTGCTCGTATTTGAACAATTTGTTTCTATTGATACTGCAAGTTTGCATGTGGTTTCAAAACTTATTTTGTCGCTGTTGGCCCCTCAGAAACAAGTTTTCCTTTCTAGATTGTTTTCTGAAACTACCTGTGATGGCATTAATAAGTATATCGCTTAAAGGTTAGTATGCACAAATTTAATTTTGGGGAACCACCTGAAATTTCGTCGTTTAAATTAATCGTGAATTCTGAAGCATTTTCTCAAGTGACCCAAAATTCTGGCCTCCTAATATGGTTGGTCATGAATTTAAATTTAAGAAGAGGATAATATCTAATCCTGTAAGTCAACATGTTCTTACTAGTTCTCCTTATGATTGATTGATTCAGTTAATCATGATGATATGTAATTTGAATATTATGGGCTTTCCTCTAACACTTGTAAGCATCTCATTAAGTGATGTTTAGGAATTTTATTTCAGAGATTGTTCACGTAACTTCCGGAGTTCCTCAAGGCAGTCATCTAGGTCTTTGGCTTTCGTTTGATGATTCTTCTTCTCATCTTAAATTCCAAGATGATCTGAATTCATTGCACACTTGGTGCTTAACTAATCATTTATTTCTTTAAAGCTCTAAGTGTAAGTCTATGAAAAATCATCGGTGTAAACCACATTTGTGTATTTACACGATTGATAACGTCCATCTTGACAGCATCTCCTCATTTAACGATCTTGTAGTTCTTTTTGATCCTAACTTGTGTTTTAATCAGCATTTCTCCCTCATAAAGCAAAGTGTGTTTTTGGTTTCATTTAGCGGTGGATTTTTGAATTCAATGGCCCCTATACCACAAAAATTATTTTTATTTCTCTTGTGCGTGCTTTCCTTGAGTACTGCTCTTGTATTTGGTTTAAGCAGTATAAAAGGTACCAAGATGTAATTGAGCTTGTTCAGAAGCAATTCCTTTTCTTTGCCGTTCGTGGTTTAAAATGGAATCCTAATTCCCGTTTGCCATCCTATCTATTAGGCTTCTCCTTATAAGTCTTCCATCTTTGTTGCAAAGAAAGAACGCTCTAGGGGTTACTTTTCTCCATAGACTTATAACTGGTGCCATTGATTCTCCTGAGCTCTTAAATCAGCTAAATTTTCGTTTCCCAATCGATCTTTGCCCTTCAAGATCCTTTTGGTGTTTTATGTCCTTTTTATAATAAGTTCAATCACGTCCTATCACCTGAGATCTCGCCTTATGCGCTTAATTTTATCATTCTTCGTTGCCTTCAGGATTCGGTAAGTTTTGTTGGATAGCTAATTCATTCCTCCTGCTACTACTATTTTTTGTCTCTGACCGTAAATGGCTATTTAGCAAATAAAATTCCCCCAACGGGTCAGAAATTGATTTTATTCATTTTAATTACAATAGTTTTAAGCATAATTTTATACAATTATTGTATTTTTGTACTTTTTTTCGTTTCACTATTTTGTTGTTACCTTCATTTCTTTTGTTTGTCAATTAATAATAAATAAATAAAATTATAATAACCTCCTATATATATATAAATATCATAGCTAAATAGTTTAACAATATATGTCAATATTTTCTACAATGTCTTGATTCATCGGTGAAAATGACTTTTTCGAAAAAGCAGTCGCATTGTATGGTTTGTTTGTTTGATTTATAGATTAAGCGGAATCTAGTTGAGAATGATGCCGATTCGATGTTTTCGGCATTATTCACGTTTACTACAGCAATGTGTTCAAGAGATCGACCGGTACATTGAATAGAGACTTACTGTCCATATTGACCTAGTTTCTTCAAATTTCTTGATCACTCTTCGAATTGTTGTCATATTAGGTGCACTTTCTCGACCGCAAATTGCGCAAAGTTCTACAATTTGTCATAAATACACGGCTCTGCTAGACACTGATACTTTGATTCGCAGAATCTTCTGAAAATCACTTTCTTTGTACTCATAAATCAGCAATATAAAGATTTAACAGTATTGCAAAATGTACGGATAAATACATAAAACTCGGCAGCATGCAACTAGCTAACTATCGACCGGTTATTATGCCTCATAATGAAATTGACATCAATAAATCGAATGTTTCTATTTAGCTCATAACGCGGTTTTTAAGAATGACAGAACTTCGACAAAATACCGCGTCGTATTTGATGGTTCCCATACATTCAGAGAGACTTGTTTGGTGTTACAATTCCTTTCGCCTACATCGCTTCGTTTTCACTACTGATATCGAGAAAATGTTCAGAGGAGTCTATATTATTTTTATTCATACCAATATCCAGCGCAGTGCTTGTCGCAAAGACGAGCCTTCATTCATTATAGTTTAATGGCAGCGACTTATGGTTTTTAACCTTCACCATTCCTAGCAGTTCGAGTTTTGAAGCCATTCTCCTATAATTATGAAGATACACACAAAGCAGTTGTACCGGTATTGGCTAATGACGCATACGTTGACGACATAGAAAATGGTTGCAACTCAATGAACTAAAAGAAGATTGTCGAAAGCCAACTTCAATTTAGGAAAGTGGTGGCCTTTGTTAGAATAGTTGCCTGATGATGTTCGTGAATACAACCCAGCAGATATAAATAATATTGAAAAAAAATTTTAAATATTAAAAGCATATTTTGAATATGGGTCCTTCATGGCCAAAACATTACGAAGATTGCGTTAAAAATTTGGAAGAAATGAAACACCTACCGCGGCCGCTACGTAAACAAGAAAAATTTCAATATTTCGGGAACGGAAAATCGACGAGTCGTCCCACAGAAGCCAAAGCATCCAGCTCGAATATTGCGAATTTTGGGGTGGTGTCGTGATTGGCCTTCTTTTTTGATAATGCAGAAGGTCACGCCTGGACTGTCAATGGTGTAAGCTATCGAGACATGATAGCTGACTTTTTGTAGCAGCATTTGGATAATATCGATCTCGATAAGCTATTATTTCAACAAGATGGCGCAACATGCAGCCATATTGCCGCGCGTAGTATTAACCTTCTGCGCACAAGATTCAACAGCCGTGCAATTAACCGTTTGGGCTATGTCCATTGGCTGCTCGCAGCTGCGATTTGACGCCGCTGCACTTTTTTCTGTGAGGCGCATTGAAAGGTAAAGTTTAAGCCGACAATCTCCAAACAAGTGATCACTTGAAATAGAACATTCGGGTCGAAATTGACTAGGAAACAGTGTACAAAGGGCTTGAAAATTGGCCGAGCCAACATTTGAATGAAATCATTTTGCATTCTTAATGGGATGAATCAATCTCTATATAAATTCGTTGAAAAAAATTAGCTTTCGTCAACTCAGTGATCAAACCAAAATCCAAACAAAATTTGGCCCAGAATTGTAAAATTTTTTGGTCAACTGGGTTCGTTTCACCAACCATAATCCTGATTGAGGCGATATTTCAGGACCCCTGGGGCCACAAGTTAAATTGAGACGATGAACTACTTCAATTTATGTACACGGTGCTATAACTATATGAAAAATCTACATTGGTTGGCTAAAATTCGAATTCCACGCTATATCGCTTGTAATACGCAACAAAGAGAACTTCATGTTTTCACCGACTATAAAGCAATTTCCGGCTCCACGGTCGTACATAGCCGAATTTTAACGGTCAATGGATATATTGTCAGACTACTATCCTCACGTACACTCTTTGAAACACATATCGATCCCACGACTGGAGTTAAACGCTGCAGTATTGGCAACAATGTTACTGAATCTGGTCAAATTATAGTTATATTCTCAAGTCAGAAAATGGACAACTTTTGTTGACAACAGAACGGCTGACATTCCACAAATGTTTGACGTGACGTGCACTCTCAAGACAATCCTGTTTATTGTGCTTCGCATGGTTTTCTTGCATCAAATCTTTTTACTTTGATGGTCAGGACCCCTTTGACTTTCACAATATATTACAATACTTGTGGCCTACACCAAAATATTACGGAGTATTCTAAATAGATGCTGCTATTTTGAATGAAACGAAAAAGGCAATTGTACACACACAACGCCAGAATCAAACGTATATGTTAAACTTATAGATAATCATCCTGGCGACGACAACAAGATTCGTGTGGTATCGGTTATAACTACAAAATCCCCGTAGCAAAATTTGCAATATGTTCCTAGTTGGTTTTTTTTAATTTAGTTATAAAACATGTCTCATTATCTCATTATGAATTTCTAAAAAATAAGTAAAAACCATAAAGAAGAGTATTTGCGACTATGCCTAAGATTTAATACTCTTCACGCAGCACCTAGATTTTTTTTTTTTTTTTTTTTTATGGGTGGCTTATGAATATGAATCAGAAAATTATAGTGTACAAATTTCAAAGTGATGGCCTAAAAAACAAAAAACGTTTTCTAATAGGAACATGAATTTGAACAGGGGGCTTGTATGGGAGGTACCCCTCCTGTTAGTTCGAGAGTCTGGAAATTTTAGTGGCTTATGTATAAAAAACAAAAAAAAAATTTCTAATTAGAGCATGAATTTTAGTAGGGGTTTGTATAGGAGGTACCCATCCTAGTAGTACGATTCGGCTGTATCCAACAAATGTTCTGCGTATGGTAAAAAGAAAGTACAATATTTCAACTCACTAGTTCAAACACTGTTGGACTAGTTTGCATAGATACAGTCGGACAGAGAGACGAACAGACGGACATGGCTAGATAAATTCGTCTCGTCGCACTGATCAAGAATATATATACTTTATGTGGCCTCCGATGTCTCCTTTTTTGCATTAAAAATTTCATGACAAAATTTTAATAATATCCACTATGTGAAGAATTAGCCAACCTAAACGCAGGAGGATTCAAAAACTACCGAGAGAGTATTCTGTGTCACCAAAAATCTTAAAACATGTTACTGTCCACTAGTGCTATTTGTCAGTGTTTTAATTTAACATTATTTTATTTTATTATATAAATTATTAAACTCTTAACGATAAGTAAAGTGGGTGCTACCACTTCTGAGGAACTAATGAGTTTAATTTCCGACATCTCATCTTCACATTTTACGTAGAATTTACGAACATAAATGTAAGATTTAAGCCTGACATTATAGAGTGTAGTATTATAGAGTGGTAGTAGACGTTTTATGTCCAATAAGCCTGCAGACATTTTGTGTTCAAAGCACGGATTATCTATAATGAACCATTTGAGAATAACTCTCTGGAATGCAAATGGTATTTAGCAGCAATAATTAAATCTCATTATAATAAATAAAAGTTTAGTATAACTTTGTTATTAAACCAATTTTTTCATGTGGTTCCTAATTGTGGGGTACCGTAAGCGCGAGCAACATTTAAGTTATGCAAAGAACTCAATCAACTGCATGTACTACTAGTAAAAGAAGAATGTTCTTAAAGTAAACTTAATTACATATTTATATGCATAAATTTGCTCGACAAATTAAACCACAAATCTCAGCTCATGTCTTTAGGTCTTTTCATGAATATAGGGAGATACAATAAACGAATAGATTTAAAAAACAATTGTGGTTTCTTTCTTCTCAAATAATTTATTTATCAACAGAATCTAAAATTCTCGATTTAAATTTCCTTGGTAGCACGGAACATAAACTATCCAATAACGCGGTTATATTTATTCAATTTGTATTGTCAATTATAATATTTCTCAATTTCATTTATAGTGATTTAATAGTATCACAATAATAAGACTGAAGCATCATCAGAATAATTTAGTACAAAATTGTTTTAACATCACACGTTTTCTAATAAACAATAAAAAATTTACTTTAAGAACTTTTATATAATTTTGACATTCTCACATTAAAGCAGAACACAGAACATTTTGACAGAGACTAATAAAAGGTTACGTTCGATGTGTCACTTGCGTTTTGTTTTACTTCTTCTCATTCTTCTTCTCCTTGCTTATCTTCATCTCGTTATACTTGTTGTTGTTTTTTTTTTTTCTTTCTGTATTTTTTAATGTTGTCAACTCTAGTGGACATCATTTGATTTACACCACTGTGACTGACTTACTGACTTGTCGACTGAGTGACTAAATGAATGGATGAGTGTGTGAACTTATACACTTTATTCCTTCTTGTATCATGACTACACTGAGCAAACAACGACTGGATTGGATGTTCAAGCATACCTTACAAAAAGTAGTCCTGACACTTAACAAAAGTGTTTACCTCTCGCATACATATACATACAGAAACACACACTCACATAAAAAATATATTTAAATATTATGTATTCACTTAAGCTTTATTGTCCTTTAGTCGCTGGTGTCGCATCATCATAGTCATTCTAGTCATCACCACCGTTATCGTCGCATATTGTATTGAGTTTATTAATTTAAGTGGTTTCTTTTTGTTTTCTACTTTTTTTTTGTTGCTACATTGTACCCTTTCTTTTGTTGTTGTTGCGACATGTGCATATATCTGTCTGCACATCGGTCTATTCATCTATCTGGCAATCTGTAGATGTGCCAATTCATATACGCGTCGTATCAAATCACCATTTTTTTTCCATGTTTTATTTTTTAGAGAATACACAAAAAAAAAAAAAGAAGAGAAGGGAATGGTGAAATCCTTGTCACATATGAACCTCTGTCGATTGGGTTATAAAATGCTACGAACAGCTGACGGCACTTCAAGTATGTATTGAGATTTTGTTTTGTGTTTTTTATATCACTTTTTTTTTAAAACTTGAATCATTGATGCCGGTCGCAGTCGCATTGTCGTTGTTATCAGCATCATCATCATCATCGACATAAGCATCAGCACAAACTTCAACATTTCGACTTTCAACTTGAACACGTATTTTTAAAATATTTCATAAATATTGACCAAAGATTACACTTTTGATGAAATTTGTTATTTTCTTCTTATACAAAATAAAATTTATACCAAAATGTAATAGGAAATTTCTTTAAAACTGTGTATACTTTTATACTCTTCACGCATTGAAGAGGTAGTATCATAACTTTCTGACAGAAGGAGACATCGGAAACCCCATAAAGTGGATACATTTTTGATCAGCTCAACGAGACGAATTGATCTAGCCATGTCCGTCTGTCCTTCTGTCCATCCATCTGTCTGTATGTATGCAAACAAGTCCATCAGTTTTTGAGCTAGAGAGCTGAAATTTTGCACGATGTTTTCTTTTTACAGTACGTAATCAGCCGGCGTACATTCCCATACAAACCTAAATTCAAATTCAATTCTTATTAGAAAAACTTTTGTTTGTGTTTCAAGTTATCGAGTTATGGGCACTAAAATTCAAATTCAAATTCATGTTCTTATTACAAAAGCTTGTTTGTTTTTTAAAATTTAGATACTAAAATTATCTGACCCATATTCATCAACAATGTATCCTAGGATTACTAGATTGCATAGTTCCTATACAAATGTTGCGGTCACAATGTTGAAACGCTGTATGTATACTGACTCAACCCTTAACATATTTCAATTCAATATTGAAATGTTGCAGTGTATAAAATTACAGAAGTATAGGCAAAAGCGTTTTAAAGCTGATGCGTGAAAAGTATTACAGTTTTGGCATAGGCAAAAATAACCTTCCTTCTGATTTTATTTATTTTATTATGTATTTCCCTTTTACAATACAAAAAAAAAAACTTATTGTAGTTGGTAAAAAAAAATTTTGTATGTGCAGAGTTTGCTCACATTAGCTTTAAAACTGAAATATGTAAATATGCATTAGAGATTTAAGTTTTCATAACACAAAGTTTTGACCATGACAGGTGCAGTTCATTTTTTAAAAGAATTTTGGGACTCCCAGGCAGCTCAAATCTTGGGGCCCGTCACAGAATTCTTCTAAAGAAATAAGACGTAGTAGGTCTCGTTTTCGCATTATTTTTTGAGATTTTAGAATCGCTGATATATGATATATGTTTTGTCAACACAACAAGTAAACGACATATAATAGAGTGAATACTAGTGTAAAGTTGCTTTATCTCGACGACGTCAAATGCCACTCGACTGAAAACAAAGATGTTCCACTTTTTTATCGCGTCTACTGTCGAGTGACATTTCGAAATCAAACTGGTTTTTAGAGAGATTGCTACTCTCGCTTACACTTTGCTCAAGTCTGTTGTAGACAATCGGTATACACGACGATGCATACACATGTATAAATATCAAAACCATTTGGATATTTCATCAGACTTCGTCTATGAAACGCACACATCCTTAATTGACTAACACTATGATGATGTGCGTCCCACGAAGTATGACTGTGTTAGGCGCTTAAGTGTTTTACAAAAACAAATGAGCAATCTGAGTATAGGGCGTGAGCATCTCGGCTCAAAGGGAGAGGGCCTATGGACATTTTGTATTTCATTACTTATTAATATTATCTGCAAGATCTATTGTTATAACTTAATAGTTTATACGATATTATGTGAAGAAGATTATAATTAAAGAAATATTTATTTCCATTGATAAACGTTTTTGTAGTATGCATGTTACATTTTCCTTGCGTACCTCTTAATAAAATCCTGACAACAACAAATTGTGTGTAATAATTATGAATAAGAACAGCTCTCTCAATGCACATCACAACAACAACACTTAAAGACAATGAGAATATTTTAAAAAACAATTAAGTCATTTTCGATGATACATGTTTGTTATTATTTGTCTGTCTCAAGAGCAACCCTCGAATGTATGTACATTGGTTTTATTATTTATTTATTATTTTCAAACCTAGGTTATATACATAATTGCTTATAATATATAATCTAGAATAACTTACAGAGTGCTAGCTACAAGACTAGCGACTGCATTGGTTTTATATTTTGCTGTCCCTCCTATATTTTACTAAGTCTTCAGCAGTTATGAGTACATAAGTTTCAATTTGTTGCAATGTGCCAACTGATTTTGTTGCTGTTATTTTTGTTATCACTGCAATTTTTGATTTCATGTTGTTTTTGTTTGGCCACTTACTTTCTTCAGTCTTTAGTAACTTCCAGTAATAAAAAAAGTAAAAAAAAGATTAATAAAAACTTGAAAAAAAAGAAAACCAAAAACGCAGGTGTCGCCAACACGTCGAAAGAGATCGGTGATTGTGGCAGTAGCTACAGCTGCTACTTCTACAACCTCTGCTGATTCCACTAGTTTTACTGCTGCACAATATAAGTTTTTCTGCATTTCATTAGTTGCACTCTGCTTTCAACTGTTTGTATTCACCTCCAATTCAAGCCACTTGATGTCAGTTACTTCTACATTTTCCCTGTCTTAAGTAACTGCAATATTAAAATTTTCAAAAAAAAAAAAAAAAAAACAAATGGAAATTCTTTGTTTTAGATTTCGTTTCTAGGCAAAAGTTCCTTGCTATCTCTTCTAAAATATCTCAGTTCGCTCTTCCCTTCATGAGGACCACAAAAATCATAACACTTTCAGTCCAACTAAGTATTTTGAAGCTATGTGACACATTCAACTTTAACTTTAAATTTGACAAAATTTTGTTATTTGTATATTTTAATATTCGTCTTCTATGGTAAATAATAATATTTGAATTTTCATCAAATATTAATAAGAAATTTAAATCATTTATTGAAGAAAGTTCAAACTTTGATCTCCAACAAAAACTTTGGAGAAACCAGAAAGAACGTTATCTTTGACTATGCCGAAGATGTAATACTTTTCACGCATCCCCTAGAAAACGCTTCTGTGATTAAACACACAGAAATATTACAATATTAATTTGACTTATGTTTAAGGTTAAGTCAGTACACATATTGCGTTTCAGCATTGTCACAGCAATATTTATATGGACTAGTTTAAATACATAGAGACATACATACGGACAGACGGATATTGCTATGTACTTTATGGGGTGTCCGATATCTACTTCTGTGCATTAAAAACTTCACGACAAACTTTTAATACTATTCATTATGTGAAGAGTCGAAATCGAGGTGTCTCAGTTTATAGTTGTTTATATCTATGGTTTGTACTTAGTTGGGTCAAAGATTATTGAAATTGTTACCATATGAATGAAAAAATTAAGTTTAAGATTCCTCGTAAATTAATAAGATATCGAGGAAATTATTAAATAAGAGATAAGCAATACGAAATAATGACATCAATACTAAGTAAAATAAAATACTAAACATAAAATACTTTTTCTACCAAAATGCAATTGCATTCATAGCTACGCCATTTTTCGTACTACATCATCCGAAACAACAAAACAAATGAAAGGCTTAAAACGAAAATATTTTTTTAATGTACAATAAGTTTAAATACAAACGCTGCTTTTTATGTACAAAATCTCTTAAAGTCATCTTGAAAATTTACTTTCTCCAATATATAATATATATTTTAATCACCATTATCACCAATAAATTTAATCGGCTTACATTATTTACTCATGGCAACTGATTTTATCAGACTCCTTTATATTTGTAATATTAGCATTACATTCTGAAAAGTTGACTTTGCCATATTATCAAAAATCAATTTATATGTTTCCTCCGCAGGTACTATTTAATCTTTCCCCGCGTCCACTAATTGCAAGATGAAGTACTTGCATTGCACTTTCTGCTCTATATACTCAGACATAGGTTTATTTATACCTTGGTCAAATCATTTTTCAGATCGAGCCGAATTAGGCAACTGGGAGGGGTAGCTCCCATACAAGCCCCAACGTCAAATTAATGTTCTTATTATAAAAACTTTTTTAATTATGGTTCGATCGAACATATACCATGTCCACCAACCATATAAATTTTATGATCCTAGGGCCCTACAAGGAGGGTTACCTCCTTTGCGCTATAGAAATAAAATTTAAAATTGGAAGTGTTTGACCGATGTACAGAGCTACTAAAATTTCAAGACCCTCGGAAATCAGGAGGGGTTCCTCGCATACAAGACCCATACTCAAATTTATGTTCTTACTAGAAAAACTTTTTTTATTTTTATACTATAATTTTCTGACCCATATTCATTAACCATGTAAATTTCAAGATCCTAGGATTACTGGATCGTATAGCTCCCTTACAAAAAACGTTTTCTAGGGGCTGCGTGAAAAGTATTACATCTTCGGCATAGTCGAAGATACCCTTCTTTCTAATTTGTATTACTTTTACTAATAACACAAGAGATTTATTTTCCTTAGTTCCAGCCAACATCACTGAACAAACAGAACCTATTAAAAAAAAAAAAAAAACATTTGAAAGTTTCAATAACAAGGCCAACGTCATAGGCTTATGCCATATAATGTCTTGAAGAAATGAGCTACGAAACGTTGTTTTTTAACCTGTCTATGTTGATTTGTGCTTTATACTGCAGTCCTTCTAATGGTAAATACATAGTTGAACTTATTTTAGTAATTTGAGGCAAAAATAAGAGGGGAGAGCACCGTCGGCAGTGATGATGGTCCAAATCATCTACTTATGTGCATGCTGGGAATGGGGCTTCATCATAAAAGACGTTATTCGGCAACAAGGCACTTCCTTCCAACGGATCCAATTTGTTGCAGTTTTTTCAGCGGCATTGCATATTGTTATTTTTTCTTATGTTATTTTCATACTCTCATAATACTTATTTCTAGTTTATTCTTTTTGTATTTTCCTATATAAAAGAAGGTAAGCTCTCCATCATCTCTACTCGTGTTCAATTCACTCGCATTCACAGCTTACAACTTGTCTTTATAGTAGCTCCTTTTATCAATAATTTTCCAATAAATTCATTTATAATTTTATTAAGTTTCCAAAAATTTAAGTGAAGCCTCTGAAGGGCATTTACTTTCGTGCATCTTGGTTATTAGTTATCTTTTCTTTCACTTTACCTTAGAGTTAACTTTACCTTACACAACTGGATTTAAATCGGAGAAAAAGAAATTGTTTTCATGTGATTTTTTTTTTAAATTCAAAAGAATATATTTCTTGTAACCAAAACATTTCCTCGGTGACAAGTTTTAAATGCAGTTTTTATAAATTTAATTTATTTTGTAAGTTTAGCATATCAATCACATCTTGAAATAGGAAACCAAAATTTTAAGACAAAACAAAAAGATAAAAACCGAGATAATTGAGAAGTTGTTATTTAAAAATTGGATTGATGATTTTACGAATTATGCATGAGCCCAAGTATTATTTGCAACTGTGTAACGTGAAGCCTCCTTTCTCATCACGTGAGCTTCATTATATACTAGCTGTCCCGGCACACGTTGCTAAGTCATCACTTCAAAAAAAAAAAGACACAAATTGTACAAGCCGTCTTACTTCAATTAACTTAGCTTTTTTGTTTGTGAACCGAACAAAAAAACACTCTCGATGATGTTCCGTTATCAGTGAACGAAAAAAGCGAGCGCAATATTCTTGCGAGTACTTATGTCTCGATAAATGAAAAACTAAATGCAAATATAACAACAACACAAAATTCAGAAAGCAACAAAGCATGAACAACGAAAAGCACTGTCTCTCTCTTGCCCTGATCACTTTTAATATCAACCTCAGCATAAGATGCGGATAAAAGAGTTACCAAGCTGCACAATGCAAAAATGACCCGGCAGTGCCCGCTGTCCGGATCACCAAAGGGCAGTTAGAGTTAAAGAAGAAGGAGAACGATGAAAATCGCCCAACTTTATCTTAACCACTATATGACAGCACAAGACCTGCTGCAACAAACGGTCTTCGAGCAACAAATGGATCTGGTTCTCCTATGTGAGAAATATCACAACATGACGGGTCATAAGTGCGCCACGGACGCAACCTGGAATATGGGTCACAGACTGGAAAATGCCACAGATTAGGGCACTGGCTCCCCATACTAGTTTTTCGTGGGTTAGGGTAAATGTTATTTACTTTTTCTCAGGTTATGCGCCTCCAAGCCTGAAGCTGAACCAGTTTTAATGTCTTATAATGGAGTTGGTAAAGGAAGCTAGCTAGCTAAATGATGGGCAGTACCCCTTCGAGGCTGGTAACAGACGATCAACTATAGATCTTACCTTTGTGTATTGCTTCATTGCGATCATAAAATATGGAGCATTGGTAATTTCTATAAAAACAGCGACTACTAAGCTATTCCACCAAGATTGCGCTTTAACCGGCATTCAGAGCATAGCTGCTCCGTAGCCAAATTTAAAGGCTGGCAAGTTAGGACATCTTCCTGCAAATCTAGGAGGATGACATTACCGTCACCGGCATGGCAGAAAGCATCACAAAGCGGATCTCCACAGCTTGTGATGCCTCGATGCCCAGAAAAACACGGATCTCTGCGCGAAAGGCGGCTTATTGGTGGTATGAAGAGATTGCTGACATAACGAGCCGGTGCAAACGAGAACGCAGGGTGGTGCAGCGTGCAATTCCAAGTTGTCTTTAAGATAATGAGGCACCTCCTGAGGAAAGCAATACAATCAAACATACAATGGTGGTCAAAACATTTGCAGCTAAGATAGTGCTTTCAGTAATAGTCAATCTTTTAGTAAAAAAAAAACACACTACTTAAATTTTTTTGTTATCTTCAATTAGGGTACTGTTTTTTTTATTGTATCAAAAAAACTAAAACATCAATTCTTAACTTAAAACAACAAAAAAACATTTGCAACTCTGAAGAAATGATAAGAAATTTACAGTACAAATTAAAACTACTTAATATTTTGTTGCGCATTCTTTGTTTTTGATAACAGCAGCACATCTTCTAGGCAGTGACGATATCAGCTTTTCAATATAATTACTTGAAATTGCTCTCCACTCCTTTTCCAATTCCACGAAAAGCTCATCACCATTTCGGAATACTTTATTGCCTATTTAACGTTTAATTATCATGCACATGTTTTCAATCGGGTTTTTTAAATAGCATACGGCAGCCATTGTTTCGGTGATTCTATAAATTGGCCAACAACATTGCCCGAGAAACATCCCCATACCATCATATTGCCTCCACCGTGCTTGATTGTAGCAGTTGTGTAGCTGGGACTGCATTTCTCACCTAGCGGATGCCGTACGGACGCCTTCTTGTCTGATCCTCGCAGGTTGAATTTGGATTCATCTGACCATAAAACTGTTTTCCACTGCTATTGAGTCCAATTTAAGTGTGATCGAGCAAAATTTAACCGCGCTTTCATGTTTTTTTCTGACACAAATGCTTTTTTTTTGTAGATCTGTAGCTGCGTAAGTCGTACTGCAAGGCTCTCGTTTTTATAGTGTAGTGGCTAACATTTAGTTGAATTTGAATTGAATTTCACTTTTAAGTTCCACTGTGTTAGGATATTTTGTGTAAAAACTCTTGATTCGGTGATCTCTTGTTGTTGTACCCCCATGTCTTCCTATGTTTTGAATTGAGTGGATGTTACCGGATTTGATAGTACGACAAACCGTTGAGAGAGTTTTAGCGATATTGCTTTTTGTGAAAGCCCACTTTGAAAATCATCTATAATTTTTCTTTTTAAATCGGAAGTGTACTTATTTCGACCCATTTTGGATTAAATTTAATACAGAACTCACTTTTTGCATAAACGTGTGTAAATTTTTCGACAGCAAAAAATGTAATGCAAAATTCTGATGAAATTTAAACTAATGACACTCAATATGTTAAAAAGAATCCGATTACCGTTATATTTCAGTATGATAATAACAACAGGCATCATAAAGAGTAAAATAAATAACAGTTGCAAGTGTTTTGCACACTTGTTTTTCATTTCTTATTTTATAACCTTAAATTTTTGTTGTTGTATGCTAGATGCTCAAATTTATTTGTGAATATTTAAGAAGACAAACAACTAAACTTGAGAAAATTTTAAAAAGTTGGTATAAAATATTATTTTGGGGAAGTGAATATCAGAGATTGCAACTTAGTTGCAAATGTTTTGACCACCACTGTATATTCGTGCTTTAAACAGCTTAGAGATAGCTCCGATATTGAAACTTGGGGCAAGGCCAACAGAGTAGTGATGAGTACGGTATAGGAACCCCAGCCTACACAGCTATCAGATCCTGAGTTGATGGGCAATGTGTTTGGCACACTTTTCCCTGTATGTGACACAGCCGAGTTCACTTCCTCGTCTACAAACACCCTTGAAGCCCCACTGCTCACTACTGATGAGGTTCTAAGTGCAATGAGAAAGTTGGAAAACAAGAAAGCCACAGGGCCTGACGGCATCCCCAACATAGCGCTGAAAGCTGCTGTGCGAGCATATATTGCAACCTTTGCAAAACTGTACTCCACATGCCTAGTCGAAGGAGCCTTTCCAACCATCGCAAATGTGACTGCCTCATAACCCCCCACCCAGCTATCAAATACTTGGTGGTACTTATTGATACCCGGCTATCCATTTAAAAGCACCTCGTCACTGACAACAGAGCGGCTAAGGTACATTGAGCGTGTGGTAAGCGCTTTTCGCACAGTGTCGGATGTCGTAAATTTTCGAAATGTTCAGTCATAGTCTGAATTGTCTATGTAAAGAAAGCATATGAGATTGATGTAATTACTTAACACATGATTCGTCATTCGTTGAAATGTAGTGGGGGCATTCTTAAGCCCAAATGTCATTCAAAGAAATTCGAAATGGCCCCGCGATGTTCAAAACACTGTCGTTTTCATACATTCATATTTGGTGACAACCTTTTTGCAAATCTAACGAAGTAAAATATTCAGTCCAATTTCTCAAATAAAGATTCGATGTTATTTAATTCCCTAAAATCGATAACTAGACGCCATTTCTGCACTTTAGAATTGTCATATTTTTTTTCTTTACAATCAGCCGTAGCAGGTGGATCGACAAACAAAAAAAAAAAACATTTCCAGTCAATGATGCTAAGGATGAATACGGCTGACCAGAAGGCAATCGAAAATTGTGTCATCTATACTATTTTCGTCTATATTATTTTCGATTGTTACACGTGACTTGCCTTTAAGACGTAAAGAGCAACATCAAGGTGTTCTTAGGTGATTTAGTTTTGAAACAGCAAATGCTAAGAAAAATGCTATGTATTCCTCCCGAAAGATTCAAACGAAATTATTGGCTTGTCCGGCTTGGTCAGTAAAATTAAAATCATACAGTTATGAAAGATGAGTCATGAGACTGACGAGGAAAAGTGAGTGCATGTTTAGCGTATTTCTGCGTACAGTACCATAAATTGATAAGTAATAAAGCAAATTTTATGAAACTTTCAGCAATAATTCTTTATTCAATTAGCAAGAAAATGTAATACTTAATTTGTTTTTGTAATACAAAAACCATACTAGTGCTACTAAGTCAGAATTCATTATATGCATTGGATTGATAGCCAAATTCTCAGGGATATTAGAACCTATTGCAATCAAAAACTTTCGACATGAGTCACGTTAAATAAAAATAATATTGTATCTCTCACAAAACAACAACATTGCGGTTGAGGAGAACCAAATTATTTTCAACAATTCTACCAGAACTGCAGCTGCAATTGGAGCTGATTTACAAGTCTCGCATATTGTATCTCGCCAATAACATCGGTTCAATCACCTTGCAGAGTCTCATTGCGATTTTTGGAAGGGATCGATCTACATCACTTATTATGATTCCCTGATATCCGCACTGATAATTGAAATTTACCTGCTTAATGTTGCTACATCACAGTCGGGATTAAAGTCTAGCATAAATGCATTTCCAAGTATATACTTCCAAATACTTTTCAACATTCATTTCATTTGTTAGCGAAAAAAGAAAGAGAAACCAAATGAACCGAATGGAAAGCCTTTGTAAGTGAAGCTCATTTCGTTCATTTGAAAAAGCAAATACAAATGAAACAAATGAGAAAGGAAACTAAACAAACCAAGTCATTCAGTATTGATTATTAAAATCGATTTTGCGCTCTTCTCTTCAATCATATCATCGAGCATCAAAAAAGTTCAAATATTGCAGCACAAAGCACTGCAAATGAAATAAATCTATACAACAGTCGCTACAATGACAGGCTGAATTGTCACTATAACCCTTTTGCAGTGGAGCTTAT
This sequence comes from Amiota albilabris, assembly GCA_037040105.1. Taxonomy (NCBI): domain Eukaryota; kingdom Metazoa; phylum Arthropoda; class Insecta; order Diptera; family Drosophilidae; genus Amiota; species Amiota albilabris. Next base: position 2,471 of record JBANCV010000407.1, on the reverse strand, counting down.
ACATCAAGAGTTCTCAAAGAGGCTCAAACATCATCACCCTTGTGATATTGCGACCAGATCCACTTAGCACACACACTTAGTCTAATCAAAAGGTAGTTAGTACAACTAAGCAATTAAGTAAATTGGCTATACGCCTCTTATGTGACTTTAAAATGACAAATATGTACCAAATTAATTTTCTAGTATTGTATGTACATGCAGAATTTATCATTTAAAAAAAACATATATGATATGTTCTCATGGAGAGTATGAATTTCATTTATGTGTGCTACACACGATGCCGATCTGACATATTAATTTGTGCGGATGACTGTAAATACGTTATTTGTCCCAACTATTTAGATTATTAATTGAGTAGGGTAAAATTTTTATATGCTTGTGGTTTTTTTTTTTTTTCGTTGCGTAGCGTCATTGATCAAAAATTAATGGGGAAACAACAATAATAATCAACAAGCGCTCACTATGCACGTGACTTCATTACAAATACTTACAAAATTTGCATTCGTTTCCAACTTGGACCATTCACATTTGGTCATTCGAAATAAAACATTTGCTTGTCCTCAACAGGTACTACGCATTTCCAAATGTCAGCACGAAACTCTATTCGTTCTCTTTGCTTTAACGATTACTTGAAACTTGAAAACGAAACTGATGATTTGATCGTATTCGTATGCGATTCCTTGATTTCGACTTCACAATATTTTTTCGCTCAAGTAAGTGCTACCAAACATTGACATCATATGATGTATGGCCGGGTAATTCGACTTTATGACATACTTGGAATGGAACCCATGGAGTCCGACAGTATTAAACTTTTCATGTAGTGTTGTGTTGCATTGCAAGTCAATAAGCTCCATTTGTATGAGTGGCGAGGAATCATCGACAACTGCAGTGAATTGATTAGAAAAGTTATTAAAAAGTTATTCTTGCTTCTTGAAGTCACGGAAGCGTTCTTTAAATTGTCCTTTAAACTCAGATATTGCAGTACTATATTTTCTGAAGCTTATTGTATTTACAGTTGCTACCTACAGACAGATCGAATTTACTTAATTGTCTTTCCCAGAGGCTTTGTTTGATTTCGAAAGCTTTGATGTTTTGAATCTGTGTGTTAATTAAATTGTCTTTCCTTTGAAGGTGGGAGTTAAGATCATTGAGGCGACCAATCGTATCAGTCAAAAAAGCAAAGTCGCTTAACCATTGAAGATCTTTCAGTTCAGAAACCTCCTTGGCTTTTTATGTCAAAAAATTTAGTATGTGTTGTTTCAGATGAAAAAATCACGATATCATTTTCCCACATGATAGCCACCGGACGTCAATGAAATACAATACGTCCCCCTCTGTGGTTGAGGCTGCGAAACCTAATATAATTTACAGTAGCAACCAAGACTTTCATAACTTCAGGAAAGTTTAATGATTTGGCATACAAGCTTTGTGAGTTGATGATACAATGAAATTGTATGAATGATGATGGCTCTGCGTTTTTCTTTATATGTGTTACTAACACTTCGTTTTTTCAGGTGCTCCATCAGTTTCTAAAACAGTCCTATTTTTAATTTTTAGGTTTTAGGTTAAACCAGCTAATTTGTTTAGGCTCTTGTAAACATTCAACCAAAATTAGAGTCATGATTTTTATTTTCAAATAAAATTTTTGTAGAATAGAGAAAAAGAAAGGAATAAAGGGAAAATTTCAATTTTTTATAATATATATTGTTAGTAATACATTATTGTTTCCGATCGTATCACTGCAATATGACTTTTATTCATATCCCATCCTCGTCCCAGTTTTATTATATATATTGAATAGTAATTTTGTTATATTTATTATACAAGTATTATTACTAAAAGGGAAAGCTAATCTTTTCCTCATAATAGTTTTAAAAATATGTATATATTTGGGTTTCTATGACGATTGTTTTTATTTTACGTGTGACTTTGACTATCATTTACAATAACAGAGAGTAAAGTCTTGGCAAACAATGATCTCGTATTTATCCTATTTCATTTGTTTTACACGAAAAGTGTGATTTAGAATGACAATATTATAGATAGATTATAAGAATATGCTCAAAAGAAAATTTAACCAGAAGCGGTTATGTGTTAATTATTTGTATTATTTGTGGTACTTGTATACCCTACCCATATGTATATATAATACATAACTCGTGTCTGTAAATATTTGTGTGGACCGTAAGTTTTATCTTAACATTTGTTTGTATATGGAAAAAAAGTATATTACAAAAAATGGTCATGAAATGTATAATAACACTTGGAGAAACCAGTAATTAAATTTTTTTTTTTATTAAATAAGTATATATTGTATTTTCAGGATGGTCGAGAAAATGAAGCAACCCCATGTCATTAATACACTTCAAAATCAGATAAATACAAGGTGTATGTTAAAAGTTTCCGAACTTTTCTGGCAGGGCATTTTCTGGTGCCGCCATCTTTGTGTGAGTATATGCGTTTGAAAG